>JAMXBD010003277.1:0-129215 GCA_024138025.1 Combretum micranthum
GCATGTGATGAGTTTAATGTATGCATGATCTTGATGATTTTTTCTAGAAGAAAATTTTAGGACTCTTTATTTTGTAAGACTTCAACAATAACTATCTTTGAAAAATCTAGTTTTCTAATCTTGACAACACACTTGTGTTTTAGGATTCATTCTTAGGAATTTCTAGTCATCTTAGTTAAAATTAAGTCTTCATAACATACACTACCTAAGACCTTCATTTGTACATAAAAACTTGCATTTTACACTTTGCAAATATGTTTTCAAATAGGATTTACTCAAAAATCCGAATTTTTATAAATCTATTTTTTTGAATGATTCCTTTGGGAAAAACTTGTTTAATGCATTAAAATTTAAGACTTTACTATACCTACTACTTAATGACTTCATTAAATACATAAAACTTTTATTTTGAGCTTGGATAATAGGTGTTTTCATGGGCATGGTCCAAAGTTACGAATTTCACAAGTTGACTAATAACTCAAAATTTTCTATCTTGTTCCTACTCTTTGTTTTACACATTAATCTCATCAAAACTCATTTCAACTTATGAAAATCACTACTTAATGATACCTATTACCTATGCCCTTCATTTTTCACATAAAACATGAGTTTTAAAGTTGATACAAGGGTTTTCAAAATATAGCTTTGAAGTCATACGAATTTTCTTTTGATCATTTCTAACAAAAAATTTTCCTTTTTAAGTTCTTTGTCTTATCTACATAAAGATCTACTAACTACAACATTTATATATACAAGATAAAGTCTTTATGAGCATTAATGCATGAAGATACAAAATATTTATGTGAACACGAATTTCAAGCATAATATGAGTGTCTAAGTGCTAGATCTACTACTTATAATGCATGAAAAGGAGTTTAAGAGCATGAACCTATATTTTTATGCAAGATCTCTACTTTTATATGCATGAACATGATAATATCTCAACCAAAAACTCATCAAACACAAGATCTACTCTTGTGATGGCTTGATATTCATGTATTAGCATTTTCTTATCCCTAGCAAATGCTCATGGGGATTTAAGGTGAAAATACACATGCATAATCTTTCATTACAAGATTAAATGATAGAGAGGCTTAAGAATCATCACCTAAAGTTGGTTTAAGTAAAGAAATAAAGAAGAAAGAAGCTTGTTGTGTGTGTGTGTGTGGTGGTGGAGAGTGTCAGTGTCACGGCAACAACAAGAGAAAAAGAGAGAGTTTTGAACAAATGAAATGAGAATGGAAGAGAGAGAAAATTAAAAGACTATTTATATTAGTGAATTAGGGTTTGTTTTAATTAATAAAAAGAAATAAAATAAGCAAATTGAAGACAAATTGGGTGGGGGGGAAGGTGGGGAGATGCGCGGGCCAAATGAGAGGAAGAGAGAGGGAGAGATTTGAAATTGTTAAATTTGTAATTTATGAAATAAAAGTATAAATGTGATAATTTATTTAAGACACAAAAATTTCTGGGAAAAGAAAATATAATAAGTAATTGTAAGGATGTAAGACTAGGGTATAGGTTATGTGTGTAGTAGGTTGTACTTATGAATAGTGATAAATAGTAGACAAGACATTTGCTTTACCGGTAGTAAAGAAAATACGGTAAAAGGCTATAACTGTAATTTTTATAACCCGAAAAATTATAAAACTTATATTTTTGAAATCCTTATAAAATTTCGATTCTAAAGAGTATTCCAGAATATTTTCTGAGTTTCTAGTTCTGGAGCTCGCTTTTCGGTAATGGAGTTCGGGAAGGCCCGAAATAGAAAATTTTTCGAAATCAAAACTTTCTATGAATGGAAATATACTTTAAAACAATATTCCACATTAAATTATTTTATAAAATTTCTTTTGATATGAAACCGAAGAAAAGTCGGATCTAGGGTTTCTAGGTTTCTCTCACAAAGCTTGAACTAATCTGGTTTAGGGTTTTGTTTTCCAGTTTCCGAAGTTTACTTGATTACTAGGAAAACCGGGGCTTACACCCCCGTACTAAAAGCCTTGCTCAAACTAAGCCATCTTAAAAACACACATGAATATAACAAAAGTCTACTATAGAGATTTCTCTTAGAAGTCTACACTTAAAACTAAAGTATGTAAACTTTTTCCAAAAACTCCTAGTAATTTTGGCTCATACCTAACAAAAGTGGCTTCTTGGTGCCAACCATAGGTAATCAAACTGTAACAAAAAGCTATAAGAGTATAAGCAAAACTAGCTTAGTGAGATAACTCCCTTCTTCAAAGCATTCCCATAAAACATACAAGTATTTAGACAATCATATGAGAATGCATCAATCACATGAGCAAACAAAATACACACGATTAACCGGAAACCATATGTAACATGGATTTTATGCCCTCCATGTCAAGGGTTGGGTGGTTACCGGCCCATACGACCATCAATGATTGTAGACTTACCGGCTCCTACTAGCCAATGTAGACTTTCCAGCTCCTACTAGCCCATGTAGACTTTCCAGCTCCTACTAGCCCATGTAGACTTTCCAGCTCCTACTAGCTCATGTAGACTTTCCGGCTCCTACTAGCCACCACTACGTCTCCTCGATTTCCCACAGGAAGAATATTAGCGAAAAATAAATGTGACTCACAATATGTTATGCATGAATTGTTCTTGATATTGGTTTATTCAATTATTGTTGATTTCAAGTTAAAGGTGACCAAAACAATATTCATCATACCTATCGCAAGAAAACATAAATTATTTATCAATTATTCTTTCGATATACTTAGCTTTTATTCAACAACCACATCATTCAATCATGAATCCAATTCACAACATTTATTCATTTATCCTTTTCCTTACTCTAGTGCTACTATTTACAAGCATAATCAAGAAAATGTAATTAGTAAGGGATTAACTCACTCTACGTCGATCGCTCTTAGTTGAAATAATCTAGAAAATAAAGGAATTAATCAAGTTTTAAGACTTCAAAAGCAGTTTGATCATGGAAAGAAGGAGAATTTTTAAACGACATAACCATGACATGACTGTGTCATTTGGTCATGTCCCATGTGGAATCCAAGAGTTGAGTTGAAGAAGTAAAAATTGGAGTCTAAAAGTTACATGACTCCATACATAACTATATCCAAGTCATGCCCTACACCGGTTTTACAGAAAGTAAACACAGAAAGATGCACAACATCTGACGTGGCCATCTTCAAGTCTTGTCTCAATCAACATCTTGAACAGTTTCGAAATCAATTTTAGAAAATGAAAGTTTCCTATGTTAAAGGAAGAAAATGACAAGTTAGACTAAATTAGGAAAGTCCCATGGGTTTTAACTTCTACATTCATGTAACTTATCTATTTTCCTTATTTGAAGATTGATTTCTTATTTAATGATCTTACTTTCTAATTTAGTTGGAGCCTAGTTTCCTCTATGTAAGACATCAACCTTCTTATTTTAGGATGAGAAAATTTCCTTTTTCAGCCATGACAGACCTTTGTATAAGGGAGAGTCCTCTTAGTAGCTAGGATAGGAAGATTTCTGAATTTGACAGATTACACGCCATGTTATAGAGAGATTTTTGTGCAACTCAAGTCTTTAGCTTTAACCAAGTTGTGTATTCTCATTGTAAATAAGGGTTTAATGTTTGATCATATGTTTTCATTACTCCTTGTGTTGTTAGTGTTAGTCTTTTTGAGGAGTAAATAGCTTTGTATAATATCTAAACTCCGGGGCTTGAACACAAACAAATGGATTCCCCCATGTTTCTCCTTATATTCTCAATGGCACTTCACTCAAATAGGAACACAACCAGTACATGGCCACAAGTAATCAATCGTGGACCTCTCTAGCTTTAATCTTTGACAATCTCTAGAAAACCAAAGGATAAACATGAGCACTTGTATTTAGCCATGTTATTCTCTATTCTTCACTAAATTTCCTTTCACCATGGATCTTCTTCAATCAAATACATGATATATACATGGGATATATGATTGCCTATGTTCTTCCTTCCTTTTTCCAAGTCTTAATCATGTTCTTCTCAATCTTGGTCAAGCCTGATTAAATCTTTTCTTGTAGCACAAATATCCTTTCAAACTCCTGATATCAAAATGTAGTAGTTTAAGTACCAAATCCTTATAATGAATTCATCAAAATGTATCAAATATATCCTTAATTCCTTTCCTAAACAAAAAATAATTCACACTTATCATAAATCCATAGTTTAGATTTTGATGAACCTTAGGTTTTTTATGTGATTTTTATTTATTGTTTTCATTTCATGCCCCGATGGAATACCCTAAACGTGGCAGCCTACTATACACAATATTAAAAGCTAGGAATGATGCACAGGCGTACATCACAACAAAAGGAACGGATCGAAGTAGCACAATTTATGTTGATAACAATTAAGTAGCAAGGCAATAGAAATAATATCATTAAACATAAAAAAAGTCAATTACAAATCTTATGAGCATACCCCTGTTAATGCCCTCAAATGGATCAAAAATATATTAGTGTTTCCTAGTAGTCTCCATAATAATATATCACATAGTGCTCATAAAGAAATTTTCATTTTGAGACTTCATCCAATGTTCCCAATTCTTCCATTAATGCTTAAAATTCCACTAGTGATTTCCTTGATGTCCCGTTGCTTGAATGGGGGACTCGAGTATACCTGCTTCAACAAAGATCTATGGGGTTGTCAACTTACAATGTGCTTAGTGAGATATTCTCTTTATCTATTGTAATTTCAATCAAGTTTATTAATTTACATGCATATGATATGCATACTATGCAACAATCACATGTTACAAAATTATGTAAGGGTATCTAGAAAACTATACATAGAATGGATTTATGCCCTCTTTAGGGAAATGGGATTTGAAATTCTACGCGATCATCACTGCTAGTCCCTGAGCACTCTACTTATAATGATCAATTGGCGCGGATCATCCTTGGGTTGTATCCCCAATCGTCTTAGTTCCCTAAGAATGAGCTTGACCTCTAACCCTTCCGATTCCTCACGTAGAAGTAGCAGCCTTCAACAAGTGACTCGATGGATGCAGTGCATTTCCATTTAATTTATATCAAAGTCGAGTATAATTGTGGTATACTTAACGATGGTCAACAATTATCATACACACATAAGCAAAACGTAATATGGATGATACTTAAACAACCATTTGTTGGTTTCGATATGCTTAGCATCCCTTGTCACACATTCATAGAAGCATGTACATATAACCCATAACCTCATACATATTCATTTTTATCTTGTACTTAAAATCTAGTGCAACTATCTACAAGCACAAGCACGGTAACAAAATCATGAGGAAAACTCACATCCCCATATTGTAATCGCTTAGTCAAAATAATCCTCAGGAAAGGGGGTCTCGTAATTCTCATCACCTAGACAAAAAAAAGTACTTGAAGTGAGTATTTCATAGAGGTTCTACTTGAATTTCTAGCTCTATTTATTTTATTTGCATCATTTTTCCTAGATAAGAAAGTTACAACTTAAAATAGCCATATCTTACTTATTTTAACTCGAAATTTTTCATATTAGTACTCGTTTTCTACTACTTCAAATGATATATCTATTTCTAATGTTATTTTTAACATTTAAGGGTTTTAGAGGGTAGGAATGGATCGGTATAGATTGCATCTCGAACCTCCAGCCCTTGTTTTTCTTATTTCTCAAAGTTTTACTTCATTCAACCTCCAAAGCAATCATAAAATTATATTTGTCTTTAGAAATCATGTAATGGAAATATTATTTCATGTTAAATGCATGATCCAAGTTATGTTGAATAAAAATAGAATTTTTGCAAACAATCTCTTATGGAAAGGGGTAAGTTAAGTTTATGGAAAATCTTCTTTTGGATTTTCTAATAAAATCATCAACCTTAATTTATTGTAAAAGTGATACTTAACTAAGAAAAGTTATAGTTTCTTACTCATTTATAGTCACCTTATTTTTATAATAAACCTTTCTTTACTAATAATTTTTTTAAAACATAAGCCTTTATGTGATTGTAGAAAAAATTCACTCTAAGTGGATTTAACTTCAAAAATATCTTAAAACTTGTCTCATGAGAGAATTTAGAAAGTTAACTTGTTCTAAAGTTTTATCTTAACAAAATATTATTATAAATAGATTTTTATAAAATTTGCATAACAAAGAATTATCAACATTTGTATCTTAGGATAAACTTATGTTAGGCATTTCAGAAATTTAGTTAAGTGCCTATGTTTATTTCTTCATTTTAAAAGATAATATTCCTTTAGTGTTTGAAAATAAAATTTTTTGAAAGTCATTTTATAAATGAAGATTTATTAATATCTACATTTTTGAAAATTTTCCATGACAACATCACTTATGGTCACACATGAGTAAAAATGTAACAATATTAAAGATAAAATCACTAGCATAAACTTATCAAAGTATAAAAATTAATGATACATAACCAAAAATGCAAATATAAAAAATAAAGGTATGGAGTCTTAGCTTACGATCAAGACTCCACAGGACTTGAATAAATTCCAATCACCATAATAAAAAGGAAAATCATAAGGAAAGAAAAACATTGAAGCCTTAGATCATTTTCAAGGCTTCCCGAGACTTGAAATAATTCCAGTCTCATAAATAAGTCAAGAATATCAAATAAATAAATAAATATAGGAGTCTTAGATTTTCAAGGCTCCCCGAGACTTGAATATCATCCAGTCTCCTGTAAATAAAAGCAAAAATAATCAAGAGCAAAACAAATAAAATGAAGACTTAATTATAGATAAGTCCTCATTTTATTTTTGACTTGAATAAGGACAAGACTAAGACTTAGATTAAAGACAAGTCTTGTAAACTAGTCAATTCTAGGATAAAATTAAAGTAAATCCTAACCCTATTCAAACCGGAACTTCAAAAGTCAACAAAGATCAAGGTATACTAGTAGTTTTAACTTCGGCAATCCTGTGCTCAAAACCTAAGAATAATAGAAATGAGTTAGTGGCAGATTATAGTTCGAAATAATATAAGATAGCTTAAAAAGATCATATTCATCAAAAATTTGATTGTTTCATATCCAAACGAGATTAGTTCTTGAAAAACATATCTCGATGCCCGGGATAGTATAAATTATTCAAAAATATGTCTATACTCATAATTTAATAAGGATTCATTAGATAGCAGTTTCATAATTTTTTGGTATCTAAAAATACCATATAGAGCTTTTTCACCGTATTTTCTTTACTATAGTAATTTAATTGCCTAGTCTACTATTTATTGTACATGTTCTACTATTCATTACTATTCATGTATCTCTACTTTTTTTAATTATCTACTTCTTACATCTTGCATATCTATTACTTATAATTTACTTTCCCTATAATATAACTACCAACACTCCATATCTTCTTTCATTAACACTCCACCTAAGGTAAACTTCTAAACCCCATCTCTTTTCTTCATAAGATATAACATGAACACTTTGTTATTTTGATTTCTGAATCCCTATGAGCTTTATGCTAGGGATGGAATCATGAAAATAACAGCTTGATCATGTCAATGTTCAACACCATGTTCACAATACTGTTCTATTTTTGTTTTATTAATGCTCCTAATCTAACTTCTATATGTTATTAAGTATAATTATGTATATATGTTTTTAGAGCTTATAAGCTCACCAGCATAACTTTTTACTTATTTACACTCTTGAAATTTATTTACTTATTTCATGTAATTTATTAAGACTAGTCATTCTAGTCTTAGACTTGTCATTATCAAGTCAAAACAATTTTTCTTATTTCTTTTTTTTTTTAACTTTCCATAATCTAAGTCTGGGACCTTGAAATAAATCTAAGACTCCATGATTTTCTTATTTGTTCTCTTATTTTCTTAAACGACTTGTCCATGTCTAAGTCCGGAAAGTCTTGATACAAGCTAAGACTTCTCAATACTTAACCTTTATTTATGTGCTTATTTAATTTTTATGTCTTTATCTTTCATATGAATTATTTATGTCATGTTACTTAACTATAAGTTCATATTCATGCATGATCATATTGTTATTATCTTAAAAAATAAAAGAAGTTCTTTCTTTGATAAAGAAAATAAGACTAAGCTCTTTATAAAAATAATTTTTGTCACTTAGGAAAAATTTCCATTAAAAACTTAGAATAATGCTACAACAAAATTCCCTTTAAAAATTTAGGCAAGTTCATCATAAATTTTAGTATTGTTATCTTCAAAATTTAACTAAGTAGTTTCATTACTTTCTTTTCAAACTATCGAAATAAAATTTATTATTTAAAATCTTAATGTTTATAATTCTTTGTTATACAAATTTTTCTTAAAAACTTATTTATGAGATCATCTGTAACACTTTAATAAATACTAAAAACAAAACAAGTTTTTTAAGTCAAGACTAAAACTAACTCACTAGATAAAAGTCCACATAAGAAATAAAATTGGTAGATAACTTAAAGGACCAAATTTTTGGAAATAAATTATCTTGAAAAATTAAGGAAATGTAGTTATAATCAGAAAGCTTTCACTTATAATAACTCAAAAGTTTTTAGTTTTCTTTCCAACAACTTAAAAGAGATTATCAAAAATTCAACTTTTCAAACTCCTAAAACAAGTTAGTTATCAAAAATCGTTGATGAGAGAACATCATTAGAATTATGTATATATAAGTTTATATGTGTATTAAATGGATTTTTCAACTATATAAATATCTATGTGTTTGTTATAGACTTTATGGATGAAGTAAAATTTTGAAAAGTTACAATTTAAGGCTGAGTTTTATAACAATTATTGTCACGCCCTGAAAGGTACCTTAAACGTGGCAAGTCCGCCACACATAATATTAAAGCTGATGAATGGCAACCTTAGTCATGCAGGAGCTTTGACATTATGTGCAAGACGTGCTTCCAAGATAGTAGGAGACTCAAAGGATATTACGTTTAAGCAGATAATAAAAAGCATACAAGAACTTATAAAGGTAAACATGTAATAATCATTAAGTTCAGGATTCTTACAACTTCTTAGAGGTATTCCCCCGTACTAAAAGTCTGCTATTCTAAGCCAATCTTAAAAATATACATAAATATAACAAATGTCTACTATAGAGATTTTTCTTAGAAGTCTACACCCAAAAACTAAATATGGAAACTTCTTCCAAATACTCCTAGTAACTTTGACTCATACCAGACAAAAAGGACTTCTTGGTGCCAACCACAAGTAATCAAACTGTAACAAAAAGCTATAGGGGTATAAGCAAAACTAGTTTAGTGAGATAACTCTCTTCTTCAAAGCATTTCCATAAAACATACAAGTATTTTAGACAATCATATGTGAATGCAACAATCACATGAGAAATCAAGATACACATGATTAACCGAAAACCATGTGTAGCATGAATTTTTGCCCTCTATGTCAGGGGGTGGGTGGTTACTGGCCCATTCAACCATCAATATTTGCAGACTTATCGGCTCCTACTTGTCCATGTAGACTTCCCAGCTACTACTAGCCACCACTATAATTCCTCGTTTCCCCACAAGAAAAATAGTAGCAAAAAATAAATCTGACTCACAATATGCCATACATGAATCTTTTTAATACTATTTTATCCAATTTATTTTATTTCAAGTTAAAGGTGACCAAACAATATTCATCATACCATTGTAAGAGAACATAAATTATTCATCAAACCTTCTTTCGATATACTTAGCTTCTTATTTAACAACCACTTCATTCAATCATTCACACAATCATTTATTCATTTATCTTTCCTTAATCTCTAGTGCCACTACTTACAAGCACATTCAAGGAAATGAAATTAGTAAATGATTAACTCACTCCATAATGATTGCTCCTAGTCGAAATAATCTTCTACGAAGAAGATATCAATTTCTTCTTCACCTAAACAAGATGAAATACCCAAAATTAGTGTTTCATAGAATTTCTACTTAAAGATTCTAAATCTATCTTTTAATTGTGGAAAAATCGGATTGGTGGAAATTCCAGTTTAAAATGGTCATGACTTGCTCATTTTAACTCGGAATTTCGCATATTATATGTCACGTTCTGCCTACTCGAAAAAATCTATCCATTTCTAAGGTTATTTTTATTATGAAAAGTCATTTAGGTCTCGGATCAGAGGGGTACAAATCTATCACAAAAACTTTCCTTCTTAAAAACATGTTTTTCTAATTCTTTCTTCACTCAAAGCTTGTTGAGCAAAACTTAAATATGTATATGGTTGAAAAGAATTCCTTTGGTATATAAATAGACTCATAATTTATGAATAATTCTATAGGTGTTGTCTCATTTAATTAATTTCCATAAAATAACTTTTCTTAGGTTTTGAAAAATTGGATTTGTTGTTAACTTTTCTTTATGTGGTTGAAATGAACTTATAAATTCTTGGGTTATCATAATCTAGTGTTTTATATCTTTATTCTTTAGTTTGTCAAAAAGGAAGTTGAAATAAAATTTGGTCTTTTTAAGTTATCTACTAACTTTATTTCTAGGAATAGAGTTTCGAAAGTTTTCTTTAGTAGTACTTGATGAGTTTATTCCTTGAAAATTTATTTTCTTAGATTGTTGACAAATTTCATTTTTCTAAGTGAATTTCTTAAGACTTGTAAGTTGATTTTTCTTGAAAACTTGTTTAGTTCTTAGTTTAGGAAGTTGGTAAAAATTTTATCGTAGTATCAAGTTATCATTTATATATCAAAATTTCCTATGTTATCATTTGAAAAGAAATATCTTTAGACTTTGAAGAAATTTCTTCCTTGATAATTTGAAATTTCATGATGAGCTTATATAAACTTTTGAAAGGATTTTGTTAAAAACATCTTTCTAAGTTTTGATGAAAAATATTTGTTAAGTGATAAAATTTTAAAAGTTTAGTCTTTCATAAAAAGATTTCTTTTTATTTAGAACAACATATTAGCCATGCATGAATATGATTGTGCAGTTTATAAAAAGATAAGAATATCACAAAATAAGATAATAAAAAAGATAAGAAACAAATAAGCATAATAATAATTGTTAAGCAATGGGAGCCTTAGCTTCATCAAGGCTTCCTAGTCAAATATTGGGAGCCTTAACTTCTTCAAGGCTTCCCGGGACTAAAAATAGTATAGTCCAAAAGAAAAATAAATTTTTTTTGACTTAATGAGGACGAGTCTAAGACTAGAAAGACTAGTCTTAAAATATCATGAAAGTAAATAAATTGCAAGTGAAGTAAATAAATTGCAAGGAAAGTAAACAAGTTGCAATGAAAGTAAATAAATTGTAATAACAAGTGAGCTTATATACTCTAAAGATATATTAACTACATAGATATATTTAGTTAGATATACATATGAATAACATAAAGGAAAATAGAGTCATGAACAAGAACAAAGTATGAACATATTGTTACTTTCCTAACCTCCATGGGTTTAGAAAACACACACTAGGTTCATACTAAGCAAATGAACATATAGAAAGCTTAGATTATTACTTATGGAAGAAGAGAAAAATAGAGAGAACTTTGAGAGAACTTTTGGAGAGACTTTGAAATAGTAATGGTAGTGTATGAAAGGTGTGAATGAAATTGAAGAAATGGGTGGTATTTATAGGAAAAAGTGGAAAAAATTTGTGTTAATAAAATAAGTAAAAATTAAAATAAATATGAGTGAAAGAGGAGAGGGGCCGGTGCTAATTGAGAGAAGGAGGGAGATATATATATATATATATATTTTTTTTTGTATTTTTGTTAATGAAAAGTAAGATGTGAAAGATGTGAAGTTGTATTGGAAATAAAAATTATAAGAAATAGGTGTGTAGGTTATAAGAAAAAGTAGAGATAGATGAATAGTGTAGAATAGTAATGAATAGTAAACAATACAATTAAATTACCGGTAGTAATAAAAATACACTTAAAAAGGCTATATATGATATTTTTAGTTATTGAAAAATTATAAAATTGATATTTTTACGAGTCTAACAGTATATTCGATATTTTCAATATTTCGACCCCCTAGAACACGTTTTTTGAAAAATGTATCCTATGGGCTCAAAACGAATTGCGGTTTAACTAATATGATATTTTTAAACTCTCTTATGTTATTACGAACTATTCTACATACTAATCTCTTACTTACTTACTTAGGGTTACAAATACGGGATTGCTGGACTTACACTATTATCTAACTAGGGTTTTATTGACTTTAGGTTTCCAGTTGACCTTTTAATTAGGTTTAAGCTTAACTGATCGTAACACTTTAGGGATTTACAATTATGTACTGACTTGTTTCAAAACTCAAACGACCTTAAATGTAAAAAATAACCTTAGAAATAGATAGATTTTTCGAGTCGGTAGAAAATGACATCTTACATGCAAATTTTGAGGTAAAATAAGCAAGTTACGACCGTTTTAAGTTAGAATTTTGCAATCCAAATTTTACTGCGAATTTCAAGATAGAATTAGGAAATATAAGTAAAGCTTCCATAGAATACTCATTCCAGGTATTTCTTTTGCTTAGATGACGACAAAGGAGAAGTCCTATATCCCGAAGATTACTTTGATTAGGAACTTTTCTGCATCATGACTGAATGAGTTTACTTCCTTAAATTTTATACTCAAACTTGTGCTTGTAGTATTAAAGCACTTAAGTAGGACAATATGAAAATGGAAGGTGCATGTACCTTATACTGTTTGTTGAAATTATATTAAGAATATCGAGGCATGAATTGTTGTTAATTAAAAGTTTTGATATATATATATATATTGTTATGTTGATTTGTCTGTAAATTTTATGATCACCTCTAAGGTATTTTAATTACATGAAAGAATTTAATAAATGGATTCATGCATATTATGTAGTGAGTCACATTACATTAACTATTATACACTTTGTAGGATAGGGGTATAATAGTGTAGGTTAGTATAACCGGTAGTATCTACGTGTTAGTAAGTAGTAGTCGGTATGATCTACATGTTTGGTGTTGGCGAATAGTGGCCAGCATAATCTACATATTTTGTGTTGGCATATAATAGCCAGTATAATCTAAAAAATTTATTTAAAAAAAAAAAAAGCATTGGTCGTAATTAGCCGATATACCTAACCCCGAATGAAAGGCATAAATTTATTCAACATATGGTTCTCGTAAAACCATATGTCTTGCTTGCTTACGTGTTTGCTACATCACATATGCTTCACTAATTATCACTTTTTTGATATTTTGATTCGAGTATAATAACCCAGCAATATTCTCACTAAGCTAGTTGAACTTACACTCCCACAAATTTTATTATTGCAAGAACATCCTTTAATCTACCCAAGAACTCCTTATATCTGGGAAGCTTTTTGGGGAAATTCAATCAAAGGCTTTAGATAAATTTCTTTGAAATCTTTTGGCTATAGAGTTTTATGCATATAAGACTTAAGTTGTATTACTGATTCTTGATAATTTATTGGGGAAATGTCCCTTAAGTTTATGTAAAGACCTTATTATGATTAATCAGGTGGATATATGTTTATTAGTTCTTGTCTGCTTCATATTACTGCTTGAACCACATATCCTACTGGTGTCTCCTATTAATATATTAGACGCCTTACATATAATATCGGGACCTTTGCGTAATTAAGGTAGTCATTTTTTAAGTCTTAATATTGTATATGGTAGATCGCCACGTTTAAGGTACCATTTGGGGTATGACAAGTCTCAAAATATAAAATAAGAGCATGAAATAAATAAATAAATTACAAGAGACAAAAGAGGTGTAAGGAAATAAGTATTAGATTAGTGAGCTTATATGCTCAAATTGATATAAATATGTACATAACTATATTTATACATATAGATAGTTAGATTAGTTGACAAAAATATATCAAGAAGAGTATAACTTCAACATGATTATAATATAGATGAGATATGAGTTTCATTTTTTTTAGCATTATCGTCCCTAGTTTTATGCATCATTGGAAAATTTTATCCATGGATAATGCATGAAACAACCCCTATACTAATTATAGATATATGGGAAGTGTGTTTACCTTAAAAAGATGAATCAAAGAAGTATGTTTTTATTGGAAAGTAAAGGAGGCAGCAATGGGGGAGGGCAAAAAGATGCCACAAGAAGAGGAAATGAGAGAAATTTGATGAAAGTTGTAAAGTATAAGAAGGTGTAAAGGTAGTGGGTATTTATAAATGTAAAATTAGTGAATTTTTTGTGTGAAAATTAAATTAAAAAGAAAATAAAAAGGGAAGGGTAGCAAAGGTACAACAGACATGGAAGCTTGTAAAAGAAGGGAAGAAAGAAAAAAAATCAAATGAAAATTAACAAATTTGACATGTAATGAGCTAATTTGTAAATGTAGTTAATAGGTACTTGTATGTAAGAAATAGGCATAAATTATGGGGATAAAATGGTAGAAACAGTAAAATATCAAATAAGTTACCGGTAGCAATAAAATATACATATATGAGCTATAACTAATACTTTTATGACCCAAAAAAAATTTTATCCAATATTTTATGAATATCTAAATATTTTTTGAGTATAATTTGATTGTCGGAAAATTTTATCTTGTTTTACGTGGTTGCTGTTGGATATAACAAACTGATCCCGTAGAGGTCCGAAATGATCAAATTTTTGGAAAATCTAATCTCTTTAAGGTTTATACTATATATATTATTCATAATTTTAGTTTATCTTATTTTTATTGTTTTAGAGTTTTAAGCATAGTCTTACCGGATTTAGATCTTTTAGAACTTATTGTTGACTTAGGCTAACTTTTAGAATTTCAGTTTGAATTCAGGCTTTAAGATTTACTTGTAAAATTATAAAACTTAGGATTTCACACTTATAATATTTTTTGGCTTATAATTTGAGTTTACTCTATTTTTATAATTTATTTAATATTTAAGTTCTCGGAGTTATCTAATCGAGTTTAGGGCTTCTAGTGTTAATTGTTAACTCAGTTTGACTTTTGGGTATTAGTTTTAATTTTGACTCTAAGATTCACTTATAAATTGATCGAATAATCTAGAGGTTTATAATTTTATCATTATTGGTTATCTGGGACTGTTATCTCGATTTGCATGCCAACAACTAGGTATGGAAATGGTTTTGGCTTAACATGTGAAATTTTGACTCAATAAATTGTTACTATAGCATGGAAAAATTTTGTATAATTTTGTTATTTTTGTCTGGATATATTGTCTCGATTTGTGTGTTAGAGATCAGATAGACAATTTGTTTAGCGTAGGGATTTTGTGTCAAACGATTGTTAGATTTTCATTTTGTTCTCGAAGTTACTCTTTTTCGTAAGGTTTGGTATTTAGGGTTTTTCTATTCCCACTAAACTTATTAGACATTTAAGTTTATTCAACTTATCTGATATTGTCTAAGGTTTTTTTTTTTTTTGGGAACTTGTGATTAGTTAGATCAATTCAAGGGTATTTAGAGTTCAGTTTTAACTCGGGTCAATTTTTGGGTTCTAGTATTGTTATTAGTTCCAAGGTTCTCATAGAAGAGTATCGAAAACTCTAGAGGATTACAAGTAAGATAACATAAATCTCCAAGATTAGGGTTAAACTTGGTATGGAATTAAGATCATTAATGTTACTTAGGGTTTAATTAAAAAGAAACTTTAGTTATTTAACTTAAGATTAGAATTTGATCATCTCAAAAGAGATATCAAATCACATTAGAAATTCATATCATTCAAAAACATCCATAATACAATTGGAATTACCTTTAGTATAATCACATAAATACCTAGTAGGGATTCGAAATATAAACACTTTTGCAACTTGGTTAATTTTTATGAAATCTTGGCTTATGATTGGTTAGTCATATGGTTATTAAATTTGTATATTAATCCACCTCAATGTATAGGTTAAATAATAAAAGAAAAGTGATTATTTGTACCTATTACTCCCTGTGAGAACGATACTCATACTTAATCCTCATAATGGAAGTATTGCTAGGTGCACTTGCCTTACAAGATTGTAGTTAGGAACTTTTAGTATTTTGACTTGTTATTGATTTTTACCTTACGTATGATTAATAACAATAAGTGTTTATGAAAATATTTACATCAAAGAGTGCCCTTGAATTTTAATACAAACAAACAAAGACAACTTTTAAAAGTGTAAAGCAACTTCTAATTCAAGCATCTAAGAGTGTTTTCTCACACTTAAGTGATTTGTTTCGGCTCTTTAATGTATTAAAATCCTTATATGCTTTTTAGCTCTCAATTTGGTCAAGAATTATCTCGTTTTGTCATCATATCAAGCATTTACATTGATCATCAATTTATAGAGTTTATCCAACATTCCATTTCTTCTCACAAGGATGAAAATCTTCAATTAGCCGTTGGTGCATTCAATTGATCTGATCCACCATCTTTTTATTTTGATTAAATAGAGTATTTAGCCATTGGAATACACATATGGAAGTCCTATGATCTTGGTTCCCTTGTATAGAGTGATAATTATTTTTAGAATATGGCATACCAAATCTACATATATCCTTTCATAGGTAGAAGATTTGTAGGTTGTCACTTTTTATAGCTTTCTTCAAGTTCATATCCAAGCTTGTTAAATATCTTCAACTAACTTCTGAAAGTTTCTTTAAAAATATTTCAAATAACCAAACATATTCCAACAACATAAATCAATACTTCAAAGATTTATTAACCCAATTTCATCAAGAATTATTTTTTAACAATAAAACTTAATTCCCCTTAGATATTTGTCCAAATATAGTGGAACAATCAAACAATTACCCAAATATAATTAATCTATGAAGTTAGGTCTTTATGAAAATAATTTGAGATACATGTGAAAAGTTCATTAATCCAAACCAGCTTCAAATTTGACATTTTGATTCCCGTATCTACCCTTGACATTCTAAAATTGTGAACTCTCATCAAACTTAAGTGTATTTAGCATTTTGTTTCTATTGATACTTTGTAATTCCAATATATTTTGCAAGCATGTTAGAAAATGTTTGACACTTTTTGTAATCATCACAACATTATGAGATATAACCAAGCTAAAATATAAAAATGCAACCATATTTCATAAAAGCATTAACTATTAAGGGGCTACTCCCTCTCCCTCCCCACCACCCCCCCACCCCCCCCCCCCCCCCCCCCCCCCCCCCCCCCCCCCCCCCCCCCCCCCCCCCCCCGCCTTCTCTCTCTCTCTCTCTCTCTCTCTCTCTCTCTCTCTCTCTCTCTCTCTCTCTCATCCTTCCCTTCATGGTATATTCGACATTTCATTTAAGTTTGATTTTTAGCTACAAAGTCTTATAAGGAAACTTATTTACTACGTTTATACATTTAAGTATCTAAGATAAGCTAAAAGTTCTTATATCCTTCAATTTACAACAAATTTCAAAAAAAATTAGTAGAAATTAACTTAGTTTCAACTCTATTTGCCCTTCTTATGATTAATTATTATGGATGGATAAATCCCATCCCCTAAACAAACCCCTTCCCCCCCACCTCATTTTGTTTACATCCTTTTTGTACTTTTAAGTTTTTTTAAGAGTACTACAAGTATGTCTATCAATTATCAAAGTAATTTTATATAGGTTAGAATCTTACATATCTATGTTTTGATTCTATACACCAATTCTGTAAATCCTTTATCGCAAATTTGACAATCTTGGACTGAATCACTGAAAACAGATGTTCAAATATTTTAAATGTTGAAATTTCAAACAAGGAAAAAAAATTTCACAAGCACAGCTAAGAGTTTACATTATAAATTTGACCAAATGCATTAGTTCACTCCTTGGAAATTTCAACAATACGTTAGGTAATTGATTTACCTACCTCATTTTTTTCCTTCTATTCATATGATTTCTCCTGCTTCCTTGTTGCCCTAAATTTTCTTATGCTAACGTTCTAAATGTGCTCCTAAATTTTTGTAAATGGTGAAGAAGTATTTGGAAAAAAATTCCTTATTACATATTGTCAATGATATGATTATTTATAGTAGCTTTTTTTTCCCTCACTAACCATTTTGTGAAAGATATCCTTTCTTCTTTTCTCGTACTTACATTAAATCACAAGAAATAAAAAGTTATTGTTCTTCCATGGTAAATCTAGCAACTTAATAAAAATAAGAAATAAAAATAAAAATAAAACATAGGATAACAAAGGTAAGGGAAAAGGCAAGGTAACAAAACTAAAGTGCTATTAATATGGACGAGCAATTTAGCTATTATGGTTGTAATGAGTTTTGTGGAGGGGGCTTGATTTTAAAGAAATTTCTTCCAACTCCAATAGGTTTTGACCACACGACACTAATAAAGCACACTACTTTGACTCACAAGGCTCGGAAGTGAAGAAAATATATCCACCAAAGGTGCAAGAGGTGGAAGTAAATAAGTTCCCATAGCATCTAGTGCTTTTAATCAATATTTCCATGAAGTGATGAGACTAGATGGGAAGAACCAAAAGTATTGCAATAATTGTAACACAAGTTGTGCTTGGGTGATACAAGATACATAGAGCAATTTCACCAATCATAGTGGACAAGGAACCCAATAGAGTAGGGATTGAACCCATTAGGGTAACAGATTTGTAGGGAAGTATCAAATGAATGGGTCATTCTTCACTACTCAAAGGAAAAATGTAGAAAAGGCTTGTGTCAAATGATATCAGTATGTAGTTATCTTTTGATACAAGTAAGCATCTTAACCTTAAATATGTCACAAAAGAACATGTGAACCCAAGCACATGTTCTACATTGCAACAAAGATGTGTACATAAAGGTTATAGTTTTACCATCAAAGCAAGCGAGAGTTGATGTATAAGTCCAAATTACTTGATACATGTGGTCAAATAAATGGCAAGAAACCTCATATGTGGGATTGATGTGTCACTAGACAGATTAAAAAAAAAAATTGGTTACGCATAAAAGACTACTAACAATTAGGGAAATTGATAGATGGCATATAACACAAAAAATTTACAAAGCTATAACTGATGTCCTAAAAGAATAGAACTTGACTAAGTTTTTTTTCTAGAGGTTTCAACAACAAAGCCTTAATCAACATTTATATGCTAAAACTACATAACTATGCCACACGTACTATGTGGAACTTTATTCCTTATATAATGCAACTTTCATATTTTGAATCCATGTGTGAACAAGGGTATGAGCACCCTAGATATTAGATACTCACTGTAAGCCCTTAGATTTTTCGGCAAATATAAGTAAACCCTAAGAGCCGGAGTCAAACCGGAACCCTAAAGTCAACCTAGATCTATGTTAATTTTAGTGAATCTAGATCCGACAAATCTCGTATTCTTAACTCCTAAACAAAGGAATTGAGATAATTGTGGATAATAGTTTATAACAATATAGGAAAGCTTAAAAATATTAGATTCGATAATTTTCAACGTATTTCAGATCCTAATAGGATTAGTTTTCGAAAAACATGCTCTGATTCATCGGACAGTGAAAATATTTTGACAATACCATTAGACTCATAAAAATAAAAGGTTTTCAAAAATATCAGTTTTAAAATTTTTCTGTAATTAAAAATATCAGATATAGTTTATTTACGTGTATTTTTTTTACTACTAGTATTTTAATTGTCTAGTCTACTATTTATAATATTATTTCTACTATTCATTACTATTTCACTATCTCTACGTTTTTTTATAATCTACTCTTACACACTACCATACCTATTTCTTCCAATTTACCTTCTCAATACAACTTTATTTATATCATACTTTACACATTACTACTTTTTATTACAAAACAACAAAAATTAATCAATTTTCCCCCCTCCTACAAGCATGATTGGCGCCCTTCTTATCCCTCTCTATCCAATTTTATTTCATTTTTATTTAATTTTAATCACACTAATTTTTACTCCAAAACTCTATAAATACCCCATCCCTCCATTCTTTCACACAACTCATTTTTCCTACCAAAACTCTACCAAATTCACTCCAAAAACTCTCTCTCTCAAATTTTCTTCCAAATTTCCTCTTCTCTCCATAAAAACCACTACCCACATATTACTACAAACACCTCTTTCCTTCTTCAACAAATTTATAACCTTAGTTAAAACTTCTTATATTTACTCATCATGTTCATGTAACTTAGCATGAGCTTAGTATATGTTTCCTAAACTCATGAGAGTTAAAAAAGCAACAATATATTCATGTTTTGTTCTTATTTATATCTAAATTTCTATTATGTCATTATTTTTATTATTGTTATTATTATTTTCTCTAATCTAACTTCTATATGATATTATGTATATATATTTATTAGAGCCTAAATGCTCACTAACCCAACATCTTATTATTATTGCTCCTATTATTATGCTTTTTCTTTTCTTTCTTTTTCTTTTCTTTTGAGAATAGTCTATTCTTAGTCTCGAGAAGCCTTGATAGAGCTAAGGCTCCTAGTACTTGACCGAGATATATTGACGAAGCTAAGGTTCCTAATACCCAACCATGTTATTATGCTCTTATTTATTATTATATATATCTTATCTTATTATGTGATATTGTTATATTTTTCATAACTACATCTTCTCATTCATGCATGAACATGTTGATATTGTCTCAATAAAAATGAAAATGAGTTTTCTTAAATAAAGAAAAATAAGAACTCTATTTAAAAATAAATCTTTGTCACCTAAGAAATGATTTTTCTATAAAAACTTAAAGTTTTATCTTAAGAAATCTTTTCCAAAATTTAGAAAAGTTCATCACAAGTTTCTAGTAATAATAGTACATGGGATTTCATCAAAGTTTACATAGAGTAAAGTTATCACATACTCTCTTTTCAAACCAACGAAATAAGTAAGCCTCTTTAAAACTTAATATTGCTAATTCTTTGTTTAACAAAGGTTTTTTCTTAGACTCATTTGTGAAGCTTTCACCAACACTCTAAACTACTAAGGTCAAACAAGTTTTACAAAATCATTAAAGCATAACCTTTTAAATATAAGTCTTACTTAGTAAATAAAATTAGTAAACAATTTAAAACATCATTGTTATTATTTAAAGTGGAACTAACTTAAGGAAAAATTAAGAACACATAAGCATGACTACTTTAAGGAAATTTAGTCACTACCAAGAAATACTTAGAAAAAAGCTATATTTTTCAACAACTAGAATGGAGTTGTATGAATATTCAAAAGACTAAAATTATTTTTAGAAAATTAAATTATTCTCAAAGGTTAAGAAATGAAGTTAAAAGGAGGAAACACTCACTTATAATAATTCAAGAAATTTTTCCAATAAACTAAAGTGAAATTTTCAAGTCTTAGCTTTTTCCAACTTTTAGAACACATTGTTTTACAAAAATCATTGTTGAGATAACATCACTAAATTCATGCATACAATATGAATCTCTCTCTCTCTCTCTATATATATATATATATATATATTCAAAGGATTTTTTAATTATACAAATATCTATATTTTTGTATAAGAATTTATTGATGAAGAAAAGTTTAGGAAATTGTGTTTTCAAGGGTTAGAAAATTCGTAGTGAATCTGCACCCTACTATTCCAACGCCTAAATAACCTTTTATGATAAAAGTAATGTTAGAAATAGATATATGTTTTTGAGTAGGTAGAAAACAACATATAATATGCGAGTGGCTATGTGTGATCAATGAACGATAAATACATCGGAGCTCAATTTGTTTATTATTGTAATTGCCTCTATGTATATATTGCTATGTGTACAATTATTGATTAATCGTCTTAAATGAATTAATGTCGGATTGGAAATTCCCTTAAACTAAATTGCTTATGCATATCACTTAGAATATCATTTTGCATTTTTGCTACTACTCCTCAGCATGAGACTGGAAAGGTAAGCTACCTAATTACATCTTGAGAAATTAGGATGTTCGGGAATACGATCTCAAGGTGTAATTGAGCAGGACCGATCACTTTAGGTAAGAAAAGCCTGGAGACTAGTAGTACAGTTCATTGGAACCCTAAGACACGCACAAAATTTCAAGAAGGTCGATTGGGGCCCATTTCAAATCATTCCCTAACCACCGAATGGAGGGGTAAATCTATTCTACATATGAAACCGGATAACCGTATGTATTATTTGATCATATGGTTACTTGCATTTCATATGCTTGTTTAATGAACTTGTTTGAATGTTGGTTATGAGTTTTGCATAAGGATTATCTCACTAAGCTAGTTATATTTATTCCCCAATAGATTTTTGATGTTGCAAGATTGTTGTTTTTGTATCCGAGACCACCATGTCCGTCCGGGTAGAACCTATGCTTTTTGGGAAGCTTTTGGAGGAATTCTAATTGAAGATTTAGATTAGATTTCTTTTAAAATCCTTTAGTCTTAGTTATTTGTCTAGTAAGACTTTGTTATTATGGAGTTTATCAAGGGAATTCCCCATTAAAGTTGTAGAATTTTATATTTTGATGAATCATATCAGTATTATTTTGTATGTTCCACTGCCATTATCTTAAAATGCATAACTCTACCAATCTCGCTTTGTTGTAAACGTACGCTTTGTACTAATATGAAATCTTTTGAGTGACTAAGGTAGTCATTCTCAAGTTTTAATATTGTGTGCGGTAGACTATCACGTTTAGGGTATCCGTTGGGGCGTGACACTCACTAATCAAACAAATAATCAACTATATGACATAGAACCCTTATGTTAATAAGGCCTAGTGTAAATTCATAGTCTATGATGTAACAAACCTTCTTAACAAGTTGTTTTCTCACACTTCTTTTGTATATGGGGTCGAATTCCCATGAAACCATCCCACCTCTACTTCACAATCAAGCATCATTCGCAATTCCTTTACTAGGATCACAATGACCCAACGGTTGAAAGGACATAGAGAAGTAAATGGAAGTGAGGCCTACTCAAAAATTGACAATTAGTAGAGATGTATGTACTTCGGGCCAACCTTTAAAATCATAAAATTCATGGTTAATTATAAAAACATAACATACATTTTAGTACTTTTATAAACGAGTGATTAGAGTTTTGATTTTTGACAAATACATTACTAATGTCTTGACATTTTGACAAACAAGTAAGCTAAGTTTTATTTAACAAATACATGACCTTGGTTTTATACTTTTACAAAAAAAAATGACCTTTTTTTTTCTTTTACAAATACATAACTTGTGTTTTTGTATTAATAATAGATGAGAGACGTAAAAACATAGGTTATCTATTTGTCAAAAAACAAAATTCATGTCACTTTTTGCAAAAGTACAAAACATAAGTCATATAATTATCAAAACCCAGGTCACTTATTTATTAAAATGTCAAAACATAGGTAGGAGTATGCTTTTTACTTTTATTTTAAGGAAATAGTCTCATGCCGTACATGTACATATCCACACATAAATTGGCTCATCTTATTTTCAAATAGTATAAGCTTCTATTAGATGTAAAGAAAAGGGTCAATGTCACAAATGGTACTTGAACTTTACCTAAATATTGAATTAACTATCTAAACTTTTAATTAATCAATTTACTACTTAATTTAACTTTTCGTGATTGTTTGTGCTACTTGGATTAACTCTATTAACACCATCAGCTGACGTGGCACATCCAACCTATACAAACATGCCATATGTCAACTAAGGTGGCAAAAATCATAATTTTTATTTCATCATAAATAGTTATTTTTTATAATATTAAAACCCAAATGGGATTTCTCAAGACTCAATATTCCAAGTCTCACTACATTTAAAGTCCACTCTGCATAACCCATGTCCAATCCATATTACATGTCCACATCACATCTTTACCTTGCTTGGTTTTTCTATTCTACTTGTAGCTTATATGTTGGTCTGTTGAATGAAAAATAAGCCATGTGGGACTAAAAGAAATTGAAAAAAGAACAAATCAGGAACTCTTCTTCTTCCTTGTAGAACTCTACAAACCCATAGCAAGCAAGTTCCAAGAATCTCAATCATGTCATGAAAAACACGAAACTTTAGAAATAATGAAAACCATGGAACATTCAGTGATTAGTAATCTATTATGCCATCTGGAGGAGAACTATAATTCATCTTTCATTTCCGCATCAATCTTCTATCACCATGTCTTGCTCTTTTTCCATGTCGATAACGACTGGTACCGTGTTGTTATTATATTAGCAGGATAAGCCCCTTCATTCTGCCTCTGTTTTTGTTTCTCAAAACAGAGCATGTAAAGATATTTAATTAATTGATATTGCTGATGAAAGGGTTCTGTCTAAGGCTATATTTTTTGAAAGATTGAAGGTGGAGAAGAGATGTTAGAAAGAGAAAGTCTTCATAGGGAAGAAGACTGTATATGTAAGGAGAGAGAGGGATATGGTTTACACATGACAAACAAATGTCCCACATCCTTTTTTTTTTTTATAAATAACCTTTGATATATTGTGATCTTTGAGAAGCTCAAGCTAGACAAGTTATTTGGTTCGTGACTGGGCATTAGACTTCATGATTGAAGCTTCGGCTTTGACGACAAACTTATTTTATATATTGACAATATATTCATTATTAATGCTAGTAATTATATATTATACTAAGTATAATTACAAATCATATAAAAGAAATAATACATTGTCATGCCAATTGACATGTGGAATGTTTGTATAGGTTAGATGTGCTACATCAACTAATGTTGTTAACAAAGTTAGTCCAGGTAGCACAAACGGCCGCGAAAAGTTAAATCAGGTAGTAAATTGATTAATTGAAAGTTTAGGTAGTTAATTGAATATTTAGGTAAAGTTCAAGTAGCATTTGGATAAGTAAAACTGTCTTAAAAAAAAGGCACTCTAAGGGTAGGAAAAAACTAAGGGGGAAAAAAGAAAAATAAAGGAAAAATAAAAATTATTACTGGTAGTAGATCTGAGAGCCAACCCATGGATGCAGCAAGTTCAGTACCCACCAAACCCATGGTTCGTAAGTTTAATTCTAGCTCTGCATAGTACATATTTAAACTCAGGACCCATGAGGTCTACTCCTAAGTCCCAACAAAAGAATGGTATCGTTATTTCTACAATTTGAATGTCACAACAATTTTGTGCACCTTCAAGGCAACGGCTCACTTTTGCTCGAAATCTTTTACGGTGCATCTTATATTTAGTGGGATACGCGGAGGCTTTTTTGAATGGTTGTACTTGTATAGTAAGGTTACTTGATAGAACAATCCACTGGAATTTACTAAAATATTTATTTGAGCAGTTGGATGGCTTAATAAGATATAATAATGTCTCCTAGCATGCCCCATATATAGAGCATTTGTTAACAAGGATTAAAACTACAAGGCTTTGGTACACTCAGGTTTGTCCTATTCATGTGAGTCGATAACAGCTTGTTAATGTTGCCATTTGAAATGTTGACCAAGTTTAAGTTGGATAAAATTTATAAAGGAATAGGAGTAGGACCCTCAATATAATCCATTCATATGGTTCTACTCAGCTAATGTAAATGTAGCTTCTCCCTTGGGCAAGTGAATCCAAACTTTCTAGAGAATCATTGCTATCTATGATGGGAATCAGTTTCCAACAGATCCTATTACAAGAACCCAAGCTAATTTTGTTTTGAGAATTCTATCAAATCAACCCTCTGAAGATGAATACAACTTTCTAAATAGCTATGGAATGTATTACATGAAGGAACATGAATCAATTTGTAAGAAATTACAAGGGAAACATGTAGAAATTGAAGGAAACAAGTCTATCACGACCGTGACCCAGGCCATTATTGGTGAAGAAGGAAACAACAGAGATCACAGGTGACATCACACCCGTGACCAGGGACGTTATCTTGAGTAACATCCATAATGAAGCCCATGTCTACGTTGGATGTTTGCTTAGAATAGATCATAGTCTATGATATGCCCATGATGATGCTCGTTATCAACTTTGGAGATTTGCTCAAAGTAGATAACGGCCTATGATATGCCCGTGATGGTGTCCGTTGTCAACGTTAGAGATTTACTCAGAAAAGATCATGCCCCATGTCGCAGGCGTTATCTTCGTCCTATATTTACACAAATTTTCCTTTATTTAATTTGTATTATTTACAATTTTTCCATTAATGACGAATTATATAAATACCTACTCTTATGCTATAAACCTTAACAAGACATTATTATTTAACTCCTTTGTATTTGCTGATAAGTCTCTAAAGACCTTTATTATTCACTTTGTTTTAATATGATAATATATTGATGTTATGTGAATTATTAAAGAAAATGATGCTTATTTGTTTAAAATATCAATTTCAGGGATAAAGGAAGATTTTGAGATTAATGAAGATTTTTGGATGAGTCAAATGAGATTTTGATGAAGAAATTGGAAAAAGGTTTATTTACAACATACATGACTTCCCAACAAAAGTTGTGTAGAATGCCGGTGTAGGAAGCAAAAAACGTCCAGCAAGCATTTTGAAAGTACACGACCAAAGTACACAAGCTGTGTTCATGATCGTATAGCCTCAAATGTCGACATTTTCACCAGTTTTCATAGTACATGGGCTCAAACACTGGCCATGCAAGACCAAATTCGCCTTTTCCTATAAGTAGCGGCCTTAACTTGTCTTTTTGATATCATATCTATATCCTTCTTTCTTTTTACAAACCTTAGGGACAAAAATAGGTTTTTGAGAGTGGAGATACACTAAGGCTTATTAGAGATCACAAGACTTTATCTTTAAGGGTTGTAATCATAACTCTTTATTATTTTTCCATGCTTTATCATTGTAATCATATTCATATGAAAAAATAGATTTTTTTGCCTTAGATCTTGAGAAACCCTAACCCTAATGTAGAGATTAGATTGCTTTGTTAATGGAAGTTTGTGTTTCTTGAATCTATTCAAGTGCTTTGATTGTTCTTTGAATTAATATGTGCACAATTACATTCATTGTTTGATTCTTGTTGATTTAATCAACGGATTGATTGATGAGACAGATCTAACATGAATAGTGAAGTTTGAATGTGACTCCAGACATAGATTGCATAAACTTTCTGCATGAAAATTGAATCTTTTAACGGAATTATAAACTCTAATGTAATTTTGTATGCATCTAATGACGAAAGACATTTCCATTAGACATATAGGGTTATAATTCAATTATCTCGAAAGAGAGATTGATGAAATTATGGATTCTTGTAGTTCAAGAACGGAGTAACCCATTAATGAATGTTTGGTAAAGAATTGGAAATAAGGTTAGTGGTGAATCAAGATTAAGGATAGTTTTGTGATTTGATATCATTAGAAGCATTGAAACTCACTTTTGTTAGGGTTTAATAATTAATTAGTTGTTAGATATATTAAGATCATTCAAAGTAGATCGGCTAAATAGTAGAATCAAACTGAGTACTAATAGTTATTGGTCCTAATGGTACGACCCCTGTGCTTATACTAGTAGTACAATTGATAGGTATGCATGTTTAGGATTAATCGCAAAGTAATAGTAGGATTTTTAATTTAATTTGATTGATTATGATTGAAAAATCCCACATAATTTGCCTTTCATTTTTTAAAGCAAATCATTGAGTTCTATCAATCCCTTGCAATTATGGCAAATAACCACTCCATCTTTCTTGTGCATTATATTAAGTAAGAGAGAGAGTGTAGTTTTAGTTGCTATTGGTGCATCATATCCAATAATAACGCCGATCATATCCATTAATTTCATTCCAAATCAATATTTAAGACCTAATACACCATAAGCCTAGTTTAGCACACACCTTATTTGGTATCAGAGCTCCAGTTTACGATGAGGGCACGTGTTATTCAGCAAACCCTAGATCAAATGCTTGAAGTAGAAGCGTAGGGTGTAGAAATTAGGTTGTTATAGTTGCATTGTGTTCTTTGTTATGTTAGTGAAATATTGTGATATTTGGAAGTTGCATTTGAAGTAAGGTTTTATTTTGCATACCAAGTGTTCGAAAAAATTTTCCTGAAGTGTTGCATTAGTAATTGAGTTAATTATGTCTAACGAAAGTGTGTATGGTAGACACTCGGGAAATCAAGGGAGAAATACTAGAGAAGCCACTGCCATGACCACTGATCAATGCCTTGATCAATTGACTACTTCGACGGAGTGAATGTTAGAGCATTTAGGAGGACAACCTTTAGCGAAGGTGGAGGCAATAATTTTATTGCTCGAGAAGTTCAACACAATTGGGGAACCGAAAGGGTTAAGATCAAGATTCCACCCATTAATTAGGGGGGGGGGGGGGGGGGGGGGGGGGGGGGGGGGGGGGGGGGGGGGGGGGGGGGGGGGGGGGGGGGGGGGGGGGGGGGGGGGGGGGATCACCTGATGACTATCTAGATTGGGAACAACATGTGGAACAAGTCTGACTTGCTGCATTAGAGTTCTCTGGGTATGCTGCATTATGGGGCATAATTTATTAACTAGTAGAAGAAGGAATGGAGAAGCTGAAATCACTACATGGAGGATGATGAAACATGAAACACATGATGCACAAGAGATTTGTTCCAGAGTATTACCAACATGAATTATATTTGAGGATGCAATCATTATGCCAAGGTGGAATGAGCATGGAAGAATATGTCAAGGAATTAGAAATGATAACAATTTGGTGCAATGTAGAAAAGCCTCAAGAACAGACTATAGCTCGATTCAAACAAGGTTGAAATTTGAGATCGCTAGCGTTGTGAAACTCCGGACTTTCGTACATTAGAGAAGCTATTAACTTAGGCCTGTAAGGTCGAGAGGCAACAAAAAAGAATTATGTATCGAGAGATGACAACCGAGGCAAAGCAGTTACCACACCAATGATGCCAAAACTGAAGTGCAGACGATTGTTATTATAAGTAGCTAGGTGAAATGTTTCAAGTGTTAAGGTATAGACACATTGTTGCTCGGTGTCCAAACTGAAAGGTTATGGTTACCGTGTCTAAGAATGCTAAGATTGAAGTAGTTAGTGAAGATGAGAAGAGGAAAAGGAAAACTAATGGAAGAGTTTGATGAGGGGGAATATGGAACTGCAGGAGTGTTAGGTCCTGCTACTAACATGTCTTTAGTAGTGAGGCGAGCCTTAAATGTAGCTCAAACCACTTATGATAAGCAGAAAGAAACATATTTCATATCAAGTGTAAGGTCAAGGATGTAGTTTGTGCAGTTATTATTGATGGAGGAAGTTGTACAAATGTTGCAGTTGTTCTATGGTTAAGAGACTAAACTTCCTACATCCTCCATCCACATCCTTATAAGTTACATTGGCTATGTGATAAGGGTTGGTTCAAGTAACTTGCCAGGTAAAGTGTCAATCTCAATTCCAGAAAGGTATGAAGATGGGTCCTATGTGATGTTCTACCCATGAACACTACTCATATTCTCTTGGGTAGGTCTTGACTTTTTGATTGATGAGTTCTTCATGATGGGAATAAAAACATTTATTCCTTTGTGAAGGATGGTAAAAAGGTACCTTTAAGTCCTATGAGTCCAACTAAGGTTTGGATCACATATTCTAAAATCAACCTACCTAAGAAAGAGACCTTGATGATGAATAAAGGTGAATTGAAACAAGTTCTTGATTCAAGCGAACCAATATTCTTATTATAGCCCGGTAAATATTAGAGGTAGATAGCCAAACAACTCTACCTAAAGTAATTTGATGACTTTTTAAGTGCTTTGCTGATGTTTTTTCTGAGGAGTTGCCACCATGATTACCTCCTATTCAGGGGATTGAGCATGCTATAAATCTTGTTCTAGAGGCAACACTACCAAAATAGACCTACTTATCATAGGAATGCGGAAGATGTGAAGGAGCTCAAGCAATAGGTAAATGAACTGTTAAAGAAGGGTTTTGTGAGGGAAAGTACGAGTCCATGTCTAGTACTGGCTTTATTAGTGTCGAAGAAGGATGATAAGTGGTGAACGTGTATTGATAGTCGTACCATCAACCAGATTACCATCAAATATTGTTATCCAATACCTAAATTAGGTGACATGCTTGAAGAGTTTATGGTGCCAAAATATTTTCCAAGATAAACTTGAGAAGTGGTTACCATCAATTTGAATGAGACTAAGAGATGAGTGGAAGACTGCCTTCAAAACTAAGCATGGTCTCTATGAATGGTTTGTGATGCCATTTGGACTTACTAATACTCCCAGTACTTTTATGCGCCTAATGAATCATGTCTTGAGGGAATTCATTAGTAAGTTTGTTGGTGTCTATTTCGATGATATTCTTAGGTATAGTATTGATTTGAAAAGGCACGTGGAACACTTGTCTATTGTGTTTGAAGTATTGAGGGAAGAGAAATCATATGGCAATTTGGCCAAATGTGTGTTTTGTCAAGAAGAAGTTTTATTTTTAGGCTTCGTGGTTTCTAGAGATGGAATTAGAGCAGATGATGTGAAGATTAAGGCTATTACTGAATGGCCTACTCCCCAGAGTATATCTTATGTGAGAAGCTTCCATGGACTTGCTTCATTCTATAGGCAGTTTATTCAGAACTTCAGCTCTATTGTTGCACCACTTACTGAGCTGACTAAGAAGGGAGAAAGATTCAAGTGGAATGAAAAGGCCCAAAAAGTTTCAAAGACATCAAATAGAAGTTGACAACTACTCTAGTAGTTGTATTACCTGATTTTGAGAAAATCTTTGAGTTGGAGTATGATGCATCAGGATTGAGAATAGGCACTGTGTTGATGCAGGAGTAACGTCCTATTGCTTATTTAAGTGAGAAGTTAAGAGGAGCAGCATTGAATTACTCTATGGATGACAAGGAACTTTATTCCTTGATCCGAGCTCTCACCATTTGACAACATTATCTTATGCCGCGTGAGTTTATTATATACATAGATCATGAATCCTTGAAATACTTAAAGAGTCAAAATAAATTGTCTCAACAACATGCTCGAAGGATAGAGTTTGTAGAGCAATTCAACTAATTAATCAAATACAAGAAGGGAAGTTCGAATGTAGTGGCTGATGCACTATCCCACAGGTACTCTTTGATTACTTCGTTACATTCTCGACTGTTAGGATTTAGAGTTGTTGTTGAGCTATATGCTAGTGATGATGATTTTGCATCCGCAGTAGGTAAATGTGTTGAAGGGAGATCTGTAGATGGATATTTTATGCATGAGAGCCATCTATACAAGCAAGGTTGTCAGGAAATTTCGAGGAGAAAAAGACTTGAAATTTTAAGGGAGCCTTTTTATTGGCCTAGAATGAAGGGTGTGTAAATTCAATTGTAGAACGTTGTGCTACTTGCAAACAGGCTAAGAATAGGAAGGAGCCCTTTGTGATGTATATTCCATTGCCTATACCTACATAGCCTTAGGAAGATATGTAAATGGATTTTGTTGGGATTGCTAAAGATTGTGATGGGAAAGGATTCTGTGGTGGTGGACAGATTTAGTAAAATGGCGCATTTTATGCCTTGTCATCACACAGATAATTGTGCAACTTCATGAAACTCCTCATAGTGTTGTTTTCGACCACGATTTCAAATTTCTTAGTTATTTCTAGAAAACACTATAAAGAAGGCTTGGAACCAAACTACTTCAGCACTACTTCACACCCTCAGACAGATGATCAAATTGAAGTAGTTAACAGAACTCTTGGTGCTTTGCTTCTAGCAATTGTTAGTAAGAACCTGAGAGATTAGGACTTGTGCCTTCCTATTGTGGAATTCGCCTATAATAGGATTGTCCATAGTTCTAGTAACAAGATACCATTCAAGGTCATGTATGGATACAAACCTGCCATTCCACTTGATGAGATATCTATACCATCTTCTAAAGATGAAAGTCTAAGTGGAGTTAAACGATCCAGAGATCTCCAGAAGCAATTCCAGCAAGTCATAGATCATTTACAAAAAACAAGGAGCCAAGCAAAGAGAGCTAGGTGATTGGGGCAGAAAAGCCAAGATCTTTCAATAAGAAGATCTAGTATAGATTCACCTTAAAAAGGAGCGATTCCCAACAAGCATAATAAAAAATTGTCTCCACGAGCAGATGGTCCATTCAGAGTTCTATAACACATCAATAACAATGCTTACAAACTTGAACTACCAAGCGATTATGGAGTTTCTGCTACTTTTAATGTTGCAGATCTTACACCCTATATGCCAGGCGAAAAAGATGCAAACTTCGAAGATTTGAGATCAAATCTTCAACGGTGGATGTTTGCTTTGAATAGATCATGGTATATGATACGCCCATGATGTTGTCCATTATCAACATTGGAGATTGCTATGAGTAGATCACGACCTATGATACACCCATGATGATGCTCGTTATCAACATTGGAGATTTACTCAAAAAAGAACATGCTTTATATCACGAGCATTATCTTCATCCTGTATTTGCACAAATTTTCATTATTACTTGCATTATTTACAAGTTTGTCATTAATGAAGGATTATATAAATACCCACTCTCATGTTGCAAATCCTAACAAGACATTATTATTAAACTCCTTTGTATTTGCCTTTTACTTTTGAGAGCAAATCATTGAATACTTACCAATCCCATGCGATTGTAACGAACAACCACTCATCTTTCTTGTACATCATATCAAGTAAGAGAGAGTGCGTAGTTCGAAATGCTATCTGTGCGTCATATCCGATAATAATGCCGATCATATCCGTTAATTTCATTCCAAATCAATATTCAAGATCTAATACACCACAAACCTAGTTTGGCGCACATCAATCTGGAAATGAGAAATTCTTAATTTGTTTAACACAATATAAACGATGAAAAATCCATCCATTTATATTTCCAATATCGAGTCTTTCTACAGTACCATCTTCTCAAACTTTGATCCCCAACGAGCTTTTGCCAATGAAAGTACATACAGAACATGATAGCATACGGTTTTGAGAAAATGAAAACAGAAACCACAATTAATCAAATGATCTTAAACTCACCCTGTACATCTGGTGCAAAAAAACAGAGTATACAAGGAAGCATAGATGATTTCATTCATTAACAAAATGTTTGTACAGTTCTTTTTCCCGACTCGAATAATTCCAGAGCATGCGGAAGGCGAATATAGAAGGCGGGAAAGGATAAAATATTGAAGCATGCTTATTCTAACAAGTAAAACCTGCAAATTTCCCTAAACTAACTCTCATAGCAAAATTCCGCTCGGCTTGGTTCTGCAAAATAAATTAATTTCGTGGGCGAATTTCACCATGTATACAGCGCATGTAACCTCTTCATGCAATGGATATAAAAAACCATCTTTCCGTAAATTGACAGTGACAAACAAAACTGAACATGTATGCTATGTTTTAAGACATTTTCTGTTGAATTTGTTGATGCACATATATTAAGAACTCAACATAGGACATGCCACCAGGATTCTTATCTTCCACCAGATACGAGAAAAAGAGCATTCCTGCAAAATAGTAGATCAGTAAAAAAGAGCAGAGGAAAATGTCAGCACGTTTGCAAACTCAAAGACCACTGATGCATAGACAACCCATAAATCACAACTCCGAGAAACTACATCGCTTCTATAATAGGAAGTTTCACATATTACAGAGAGAGATTTGATCAGGTTCTAGGGATTATATGGTCACAAAAAGCTTACATCAGATAACCAGATACCAAAGAGAGAAAAGAAATATATTTTCTAATATTTCTTATTGATTTGTTTATACATACATAGAAATATATATATACAATGTTCTTGTGACTGTTAGTATACCTTATCTACCACTATATTAATTATATTGTATAAAAAATATAATACTAATAAATACAATATATAACTTAACACTCCCCCTCAAGCTGGAGCATACAAATCATATGCACTAAGCTTGTTACAAATATATTCAATACAAGAACCCCTGAAGGATTTGGTCAGTGTATCAGCAAACTGATTATTTGAATTGACATGATTAGTGAAGATGCAGCCAGATAAGATCTTTTCTCGGATGAAATGACAATTCCTATGTGCTTAGTTCTCTCATGAAATAGAATTGGAAGCTATATGTAATGCAACCTAGTTATCACAAATTAGCTCCACCTGTGAAGTTTTACAAAATTTTAGCTCCCCAAGTAACTGTTTCTACCAAATCAATTCACAAGTTGCCAAAGCCATAGCATGATATTCTGCTTCTGCACTTGACCAAACGATAACATCTTGCTTCTTACTTTTCCAAGATACCAGGTATCCTCCAATAAGAATACAATATCCAGAAGTAGATCGTCTATCAATGGAGAACCTGCCTAATCGGCATCAGAATATCCAATTATTTTGAAGTGACCATGATCTTCATATAGTAGACCTCTACCTATATCACCTTTCACAAATCTAAGAATCCAACCACTGCGTTCCAATGACTAGTACAAGGAGCTTAGAGAAACTGACTAACAACACTAACTGCAAATGATATATCAAATCGAGTGATCGTAAGATAAGTGAGTCTTCCTACCAAACGACGATATCTCCTTGGATCTGTAAAAGGCTCCCCTTGTCCTAGTAACAATTTTACATTGAGATCCATAGGAGATTCTGCATGCTTGCAATTAAGCATACTAGTTTTTTCTAGTATATCTAAAACATATTTTTTTAAGAGAGTACTATACCGGAACTAGATTTAGCAACTTCTATGCCAAGGAAGTATCTCAACAAGCCAAGGTCCTTGGTCTGGAAATGTTTCAAAAGATGTGGCTTCAAATGAGTAATACCATCCTGATCATTACCAGTTATGATAATATCATTTACATACACTATTAAGTAAATACATTGCCCCTTAGATGTGTGCCTATAGAAAATAGAATGATCAGATGTACTACGAATCATTCCAAACTCCATTACAATAATACTGAATCGGCTAAACCAGGCACGTGGAGATTGTTTCAAACCATAAAATGAATGTCAAAGTTTATATACCAGATTAGACTCCCCTTGAGCAACAAAGCCAGGCGGTTGTTCCATATGAATTTCCTCCTGGAGTTCACAATGAAGAAATGCATTTTTTAATATCCAATTGGTACAAGGGCCAATGCTGCATAGCTGCAATGGAGATAAAAAAGCGAACAGAGCACACTTTAGCAACAGGAGAGAATGTATCAACATAATCCAAACCACACCTGAGTATAACCCTTGGCAACCAACCGAGCCTTAAGCCAATCAACTTTAACATCAGGACTAACCTTAACAGGATAAATCCATCGACATCCAACAAGAGATTTGCCAAGAGGTAAGGAAACTAAATCCCAAGCACCACTGACATGCAAAGCAGTCATCCCGTCTACTATTGCCTGTGTCCACTCTGAATCTGAAAGAGCCTCACTCACATTTTTTGGAACAGAAATGGAAGATAAGGAGGAGACAATGGTACAATAGGATGGAGATAAACGGTGATAGCTAAGGCAATTATAAAGTGGATGAGGATTACAAGTAGAATGGTTACCTTTTCTAAGAGTTATAGGAAGGTCCTCTTCAGGTAGGTCCTCAGCAGGTGGAGATGTTGGAACAGAAGATGAGTCAGCAGGAGCCTCTGAAATATGCGGGGTGCCTGAGGAAGGCAGGTGTCGAGAGCGTTGATGGTAAACCTATAATGGTGGAGGAGAAGGAATAGACTCAGAGACGACAGGAATGGATTCAAGGAGAGCTAACTGAGAGGGAATAGATAAAATCTTTGATAGAGGAGTCTCAGATGAAGAGAGAGAATAAAAAGAGGAAGATTCAAAGAATGTAACATCAGGGACAAATAGTAACGATGAGTAGTGGGTGAATAATACTTGTAACCTTTTTTATGTTTTGAGTAACCAAGGAAAACACACTTAATAGAACACGCTGATAGTTTATCCGGACCAGGAGACATATTGTGAACAAAACATGTGCAACCAAAGACATGTAGTAGAAGCACATACAAGGTTTGATTAGGAAATAAGATCGTATGAGGAATTTTGTGCTTAAGAACAGAAGAAGGCATTCTATTAATGAGATCACAAGCAATGATAACAGCATCGGTCCAAAAACGAATAGGCACATGATGATGTAAAAGAAGTATGCGGGCAGTTTCAATTAGATGTCTATTTTTATACTCAGCAACTCCCTTTTGTTGAGATGTATAAGCACAAGAGGATTGATGTAAAATGCCATGAGAGTAAAAACTCAATAAATTGATTAGAGAAGTATTCAGGAGTATTGTCACTGCGCAAGATCTGTATAGAGGGATTGAATTGTGTTTTAATTTCAATACAAAATGACTCAAAAATTGAAAATAACTCGGAGCGACTTCATTAAATATAACCAAGTACTCTGCGAATAGTCATCAATAAAGGTTACAAAATACTAAAAACCCAAAACAAACACAACATGACTAGGACCCCAAATATCAAAATGAACCATAGCAAAAGGAGAGACAGCCCGATTATTAACCCGCTTAGGAAACAAAGTCTAGACTGTTTCCCAAGTTGACAAGACACACAATCCAAGGAAGACAATTGAGAAAAATTAAGAACCATCTTCTGAAATCTAGAGAGACTAGGATGACCTAAACGATTATAGAGAAGAGTTGGAGGACTGTAGCAAAACATGCCAAATAAGAAGCTGGAGGGTTGGCGAGATAGTAAAGCCCATGTGACTCACATCCTATGCCAATTGTTCGTCCCATGCTAAGGTCCTGAAAAACAACAGAATGAGAATCAAATTTGATAGAGCAGATTAGGGCATGAGTGACTTTACTAACAGAAACAAGATTAAATGGACAATGTGGAATATAAAGAACACATTCTAAAAGCACAAATGATAAGGGTTGTGCACTACCCACAGCTTTAGGTACTGCATATGAACCATTTGCTACAGTAACAAAAAGTAATGGTGCAGAGTTCAAAAAGTGAAAAAACAAGTGACGATTACCAAAAATGTGTTCAGAAGCACCAGAATCAACCACCCATGGACCTAAAATAGAAGACTAAGTGAGACATGCAACAAAATTACCAGTGTGAGCAAAGGAAGCAGTAGAAGATGAGGACTGCTGTGAAGCCTGATACTGCAAATAATTCTCAAGATCAGCTTCAGTAAGAAGTAGAGATTCAAGATGTTGTATAGTAGAAGAGATATGATTGGTATTCTGAATGATATTAGCTCGTGGGGACGTCCATGCAACCTGTGACATTTGTCTCTAGTATGAACCCACCAATGGCAATAGGTACACCTAGGACAGGTTCCCTTAACAATCCCACGATCACCACCCTATCCTTCTCTGTTAGCCATGTGATCTTGAGAAGCCATATGAGAAACTAGAGCTCAGTTATCCATAAAACTGTTAGCCATGTGACCTTGAGAAGCTATATGAAAAACTAAAGCTGAGTTATCCATAGAAAAAAAACCATGTATAGGTGCACTAGGAATTGATGCCCCACGAAGAAGGCGAGAGAAAACTTCATCTATACATGGTATAATAGGACTAGCCAATATCTGATCATGAATTGAAGTAAGATTAGGACCAAGTGTAGCAAGGATGCAAACCATGAAAAATTTCTCTCTCTGAGTCAAATCATCTTGGAGAACTAACCGGGATGGAGTAAAGAGTTGTACTCAGCTTTAATGGATGCCCATCTGCTAAGAAAATCAGTAATTGACATACCTGTTTGTCTCAAATTAAGCAGATTAGATATCACTTAGTACAAACGCTAAATATCATTTGTGTATAGTCTTTTCGCCTGAGTCCAAACATCATAGCAAGTTGAGTAATGACAATAAATTGGATGAAGAGATGGATCGATGAACTACCCCACAAGACTCAGTAAAAGAGCATCAACTCTCATCCATTAATCCTTATCTTTCTTTGGATCTTTTGTTATATCATCCAGTTTGGTGGTCAAATGGTCTTGTAAACCTTGACCCATTCACCATAGTTCCACAGCCTTAGACTAAGAGTAATTAGAACTTCCCATCAATTTCTCAGTTGCAATGGCAGGAGATAGAGATAATACACTTGAAAAAGGACTAAGTTACAAGGAAGAAGAATCACTAGCCATGTTGGATTAAGAGTAACCTGGAGAAAGGATCAAAAAGATGAAAAACAGCAAAATTCAGCTGCAGATGGCGGCGGAAGATGGTCGGTGGCAGCCGAAACAGGTTGGAGCCCATTGCTGGGACAGTCAAACTGAGGAATATCAGAAAACCAGTGCATAATACCAAAAGTGGGCCAAAAAAACACATTAGCCCAAAAGAGGATAACAAGAGCGAACGGTGGTGGCACGTGACATCGCTTCCGACAACAAGCTTCCTGGGTTTTGTCATCGGAGAAGAGAGGAACACAATGATGTAATCAAATTTGAAATCCAACACCAGGAAGAGCAAATCCAAATGCGAATCGCCACGGAAAATTAGGGTTTGCATTTAGCGTTTGTGAAAATTAGAGTTTGTGTTTAGGATTTGTGTGTTTACGGTTTGTCACTCTCTGTCTTTAAGACCATGTGAACAAAGAGAGAAAAGAAATATATTTTCTGATATTTCTTATTGATTTGTTTGTACATACATAGAAATATATATATATATATATATATAATGCTCTTGTGACTATTAGTATACCTTACCTACCACTATATTAATTATATTTTATAAAAAATATAATACTAATAAATACAACATATAACTTAACAATATTCATACTTTACACAGATGTAAATAAGAATTTCACTTTCCACAGGCACATTTGTTGGAAACAACCGAACACTACTCATTATTCATTCCAGTGGATCAAGAACATGAAAAGATAAAAACAAGAACATGAAAAACCATACACTCTTAGTTAAAAATAGATGCACTGACCTGATGGATCACCTTTTTTGCACAGCCTTAACCTGAAAAGCCATTAGAAATTATTATATAAAGAAATTCAAAGTGTTGTTCAATCCATCACGTAATTTGCTGTAACATTCATATGGTTTCACAATAAACAACAGAATACTAACCGAAGGTATGAACATCTTTGTCGCCGTATCTCATTTACCACCGCATTCACTTTTTTCGACAGTGGGTTATCGAGCTGCTGCAGCACAAACTGAGTAAGCAAAATCATTAGTCAGAAATGACGATTCATACTTGATGAATATAATCACATAAAAGTCAAGCCACCTTGCACAGGTGAATTTGACAAAAAATTTATCCAGGTGATATCCTTCCATAAACATGATAGCTTCCTCTTTTCTGGTGAAAAATACACGCACAAAAAAGAAACAAGAAACAACTAGAAATTTTTGCCGGAAAGTCAAAAATTGTACATTTTTAACCCAGCAAAAACATCCCTTTTAAATCTTCATCAAGCTTTTTTCAGTGCTGCTACTCCATATAAATTGCAAAATGCTGAGTGTACCCAGCCTAACTGCTACTTTTTGGTAGCTTTCGGAGCATCAATAAAAGTTCACTAAAGCAAAAGAAAGGGACTGACCAGTTAAAAAGCAGCTAACAAGCTAGAGCACATATATTGTAGAAGATTTTTTTGGGAGCTAAAATGATTTATTTTTTAATGCGCCCACAGCATGTTGCAGTTACTTAGGAAGAAGATAGAAAGATACCTGCACAGAAATTTCTTCAATTGATGACACACCAAATATTTGGAGCAAAGTTTCTGAATTTACTGAATTTCCCACATACATCAAAGCATCTTCTCCATTTTCAAGAAGATATATTCCACTATCCTCAATATGTTCACTGGAAAGAGGGATTGGTGTAGGTAGAGTTGACTCATCCTCTTCCTGATTTACAGAATGATACCAGCATTTGCGATGTCAGAATTTTGCACTTTGCTAAGGCTTTCTATGCTACTGCTAAACACGATATGAGGGTTCAGAGCTTTTTTTTTTTTTTTTCCTCCCCCTTTTTTACCTTTTATTTTTTCTTTTAGGTTTTTGTGTTTGGGGTGGGGTGGGGGTGTGTTTGTGGTGGGTGGGGGGTTGTGTGCCAAAAGCGTCTAGAGAGCTAGAATGCATCATTTATCATACCTTTGAGTTGAGGTCATGAAGAGCAATCATCCTGGGGTAAACCAACGGAAACGCCATGGGAGCAGACACTGAGGAGACATAGCTCACCCAATAAGACCACTCATCTATTCTGCCATCAGATCGCAATCCAGTACTTTTGTTAAAGCTGAAATATAAATGAGGATTACTTGACTTATTTAAATTCTGTCAAAAGGCATATGTCATCCAACAATATTTTGCATTTATAGATTAGCTCACTTTTCAATGAAACACAGCATAGCAGAAATTGAAGCAAACAAATAACAATCAATGATATTCATGAAGTATAGAGATACTATAAGTACTTTCAGAATTATGTAAAATTTTCCTCATCCATACTTCCAGAAATTCTCTATCCATATTTTTCTACCAAGTAAGATTTAATTCTCTATGCATCAAGAGCAGCAAATTTTCAACCAACAAAAATGGGGGAAAAAAGGAAAGAAAACCGTTGGAAATGAAGGAATAAAACATACAAACATGTTACGTAGTCTATACTTATGGGAATAGAATAATCCCTCAGCAAGAGTACAGTTTCCAAAAAAAAGCAAGCGATAACTTTTTACCTTCCTTTTATTATTATTAATTTTTTTTTTTTTGGGGAGAGGGAGGAGAGCGGGGTGGGGTGGTGGGTGTTGGGGGGAGGGGTTTGCCTTTTTCAGGTGAAAAGCAAGCAAGTGATATACAGATAAGTAACCCTAAACAAATGATATTTGGTAATTTGTTCTGCAGGGACCTGAAACCAAGCAACTTAAGCTAACTTCACAAGGTAGGAAAAAGAGAGAACAATATCTAAGGGAAATAAAATAACAGATGGTGCTTTGTGCATTTATAGTCCAAGCTCAAGAGAAAATATGTGAAGCTCAAGAGAAAGTAAGTGAATTATACCAAGAGTGTACAGAGGCAAAAGCTTGAGAGATTCTGGCAAAATAAGCTGTCCAGAATATGATACTGTTGCACAAAATCTCCGATATGAAAGCAAAACATTGATGCAGAGATTGGTTGCCTGCTCCCTGACATGTACAAGTGATTTGGATGGAATCTCACTTGACGCTGCAAAAAAGGACCAAGATAGAAGTTCTTAGACATCATAAGTCCAGTCGACGTCATTCTACATCATATTCTTCTCACATAACAACTCGAATATACAACTAAAAGATATATCCAAGGAATAACTTGCTTGTAATCGTTGATCCACATAACAAGAAGGAAATAATAATACAGAAGGTCTCATGATACCTTGCTTCAACAAGCATGTAAACTGTGAGTCTAAATCAGCTGCACGAAACAGATTACTCAGCATGCTAGTACATGCAAGAGATAAATTTGTAACTCGGATTCTTCTTTGTCCATAGATGGTGGTGTAAAGAAGAGCACACTAGAGCAGAGAAAGTGGCATAATTAAAAACGATTCCCTTATCTCATCACATGGGAAAAGAAGATATGTTGGATAAAAAAATAAAATCACTTAAAGGTCTACCTGGAAAGAACATTCAGAGCCATCCTGTAACTTGTCATCGTGTTTCAGTGTTACCGTGATAGTTTTGTCACAGTCAATCTGCATCGCAGAAAAGAGTCAATATCTGCAGAATGTATCACATAGATCAGTAAACTTGAAAAATGCCTGAGAAAGGTGCAAGACTAGAGGCAGCAAATCAAACTTCACTCAAATCCATTGGGAGTAGTTGCAATAAAAAGAAAAGGTGGGAATGGCCCTTTGGAGCTGCACCATACAGAAAGCAGGTAGAAAGAGTGGTATTCCCACACAAGCAAAGCTTATCTGTAATGTAAAGCATCCCACACTAAACTGGAGAATCAAGCATGTCAGGGATTTAAGACAGAAAACCACTCTTTCCAATGGCTGAGTTGATTCAAGGCACTCCTGGTCATGAAGTCACCAAAAGAGGAAACATACTAACTTATCCATCCTAGCAGCAATCTGACACAAATTAGGATTAATTTTTATATATTTCTGTTTTAATAAAAAAAAATTACACTAATATATACATTTCAGAGCATCTAAATTAGGAAATTGACTAATCCTAAAAATATTGACCCAAAAATTAATTGTCTAGAATCAGGGATTATATTGACTAAAATATTACAAAATCTCCCAGCTAATTTACAGCTATACACACACGATTTTCCATATTTAGAGAATCAGATTTTCTCACACTCCCCCTCAAGCTGGTGAATGGATATCATCCATTCAAAGCTTGCTTACTAGTTTCTAGAAAAACTTCCCAGACAACCCTTTGGTAAGTATATCTGCAAGTTGATCACCAGTGGACCCAAATGGAGTACAAATCAAACTGCCGTCAAGCTTCTCCTTTATAAAATGCCTGTCAACTTCAATGTGTATTGTACGGTCATGTTGAACTGGATTATGTGCAATATCAATAGCTGATTTATTGTCACAATAAAGCTTCATTAGTCCTCCCACTTGACTCTCAAATCTTCCAAGATAATTTTTAGCCATAATAACTCGAAAATCCCAAGGGCCATTGCTCTAAACTTGGTTCTACACTACACCTTGCCACAACATTTTTTTTTTACTCCTCCAAATCACAAGACTGCCTCTTAGGAAAGTGCAATAACCCAAGGTTGATCTTCTATCAACTATAGACCCTCCATAATCTGCATCAGTGTAGGCTTCAAAAATTTGCTTCTCTCCTTTCTTAAATAGAATTCCTTTGCCTGGCGTGCCTTTCAAGTATTGCAGAATTTGATACATAGCCCTAAGATGCGATTCTTTTGGATTGTGCATGAACTAACTTACAACACTGACTGCATAGGCTATGTCTAGTCTAGTGTGTGACAAAGAGATAAGCTTTCCCATAAGTCTCTGATAGGAACCTTTATCTACTGCTACGTCTTCTAGAGCATCTCCAAGCTTGTGGTTGAGCTCTATAGGCGTCTCTGCTGGTTTGCATCCTAACTTGCCTGTCTCCATCAACAAGTCTATCATGTATTTTTGTTGAGATATGAAGATCCCTTCCTGAGAATGTGCTACCTCAATACCGAGAAAATACTTTAACATACCGAGCTCTTTGATTTCAAATTCCTTCACTAAGCACTTCTTTAAATTCTCCATTCCTTACAAACCATCACTTGTCACTATAATGTCATCTACATAGACTAATAATGCAGTCACTCCCCTTGAAGCTGAGTGCTTTACAAACAAGGTGTGATCACCTTGGCTCTGTTTATATCCTAAACTGAGCATTACTTGGCAAATCTTCCAAACCAAGCTCTTAGAGACTGTTTTAGTCCATATAATGCCTTCTTTAGCTTTGCATATTCCCTGTCCTGTATTTAAACCGAAGCCCAGTGGAATATCCATATAAACATCCTCCTCGAGATCACCATATAAAAAGGCATTCTTGACGTCAAACTGCTGTAATTTCCAGCCCCGATTGGCAACCAATGACAACAACACTCTCATGGTGTTCATCTTTGCAACAGGAGCAAATGCCTCAAGGTAATCGATTCCATACATATGAGTATGTCCTTTAGCAACAAGTCTTGCTTTATACCTCTCTAATGAACCATCTGACTTGTACTTTACCGTGAATACCCATCTACATCCCACCGACTACTTCCCTCTTGGTAATTTCACCAAGTCCCATGTCTTGTTCTTCTCAAGTGCTTCCATTTCGACCTTCATGGCATTCTTCCAATTCTCATCACCTAATGCCTCAGAAATAGTTTTGGGAATGGAGATTATGTTTAGGCTAGTGATAAAGGCTTTGAGATTATGGGATAGATTCTTGTATGACATGAATAAGTACATAGGGTGTTTTGTGCATGCTCTAGTTCCTTTTCTAATAGCAATAGGAATATCATATTCACTTTGATCAAGATTTTCAATGGCACCATCTTTATTAGAAATAGGTTCAGCAATTACCTCGCTAAGTCTAAGAACAGGGGTTGATTTGGGTGATTGAACCGGCACAAGTGCCCTCCTTGTTGAGAAAACCAGCAATGGATGAGTAGTGTCTTGAATCACCTCTTGTAACTTGGGTATATCAGACTCAGTCTCAGGTTGTATGGATTTTGGTTGAATCTCTAACTCAAGTCGTATTGATTCCGACTGACTGTTTGGCTCAAGCTGGACTGGCTCGGGCTGGTTAACAAGAATGGACTGGGTATTTGGTTGGACAATAGTGATAGGATTAGGAGGAGATGATGGAAAATCAAGGAGAAAAAGATCCTTGTCCTTATCTTCCATGAAGGAGATCTCCCCTTGGAGATAAGGATAAGTAAAGTAATTATCTTCTTCTGCAAAAGTGACATCAGCTAACATGTAAAATTTTCTTGTGGGAGGATGATAACATTTATACCCTTTTTGAGTGGAAGAATAGCCAAGAAAGACACATTTCACAGCTCGTCAATCAAGTTTTCCCCTGTTTTAGGAATGCACATGGACAAAAGCAACACAACCAAATATTTTGGGAACAAGATTATTTGAAGCATTGAAACAAGGAAAGAATTTCTTTAGAACTTGCATAGGACTTTGAAAATCAAGAACCTTTGTAGGCAATCTATTTATCATATAGGCAGCAGTTACAACAGCTTCTCCCAATATTGTTTAGAAACATTTTTTTGAAACAAGAATGCTCTTGTGATAGCTAAAATGTGACTATTTTTTCATTCGGCTACATCATTTTGTTGGGGTGTGTTAACACAAGAAGATTCATGTATTATGCCTCTTTCCTGGAAATATGGTGAGAGGAACTTATTAAAATAGTCCTTATCATTGTCAGACCGAAATCGTTTTATTTCAATACCAAATTGCGTTTTGATCATGTTGTAAAAAATGGAAAAGACAGAATTTATATCAGACTTATTTTGCATAAGAAAAATCCAAGACACACAAGTACAATCATCAATGAAGTAAACAAACCATCAAGCCCCAGAAATATTTAAAACGGGACGGTCCCCAAATGTCACTATGAATAAGAGTAAATGGAACATGTTCTTTTATTACTTATTGGAAAAGAAGCACGTTTATGCTTTGCAAGTTCACCGACATCACAATGAAATTTTTCAACATTTAATCCTTTGAACAATAAAGGAAACATAATTTTAAGGACTCTAAATGACAGGTGACCAAGACAGAAGTGTTGAAGCCAAATCTTGTCTTTATTGGATTTAAAGGACAATAAAAAAAATGATAATGGTGACAAATTTGGAGCATTAACTCGACCACTGGGTTCTTCAAGATAGTATAGGCCATCCCTTTCTCTAGTATGTCCGATCATCCTCCTCGTGCCCTACTCCTGAAATACACATCGAGAGGGATAAAACACCACACTGCAATTAGAATCTTTAGTGAGCTTTTGGATTGACAAAAGGTTGGTAAATAGTTTTGGTACATGGAGGACATTTCTAAGTATGAGGGTTTCACTTATAAAAACATCTCCCTGACCAGCCACTGTCATCACAGAAACATCTGCTATTGTTATCTTCTTATTGCTAGGACAAAGTATATATGAGATAAATTTTTGTGAGGAGTCGGTCATGTGATTTGTAGCTCCTGAGTTAATGACCCAGAAGCTTGTGGTGAATATATCTGAAACTTTACAAGTATGAAGAGAGGAAGATATACTTGAGAATGCCAAAATGCAAGTACCTATTGAAGATGATTTCTCCAATGATCCTAGCAATTTCTTTAGTTTCTCCATTTCTTCTCTATTGAACTCAATAGGAGATTCTTGAGAATTACCTTCTTCAGCTTGTTGCTTGTCTACTATATATGCCTGCTCTTGTCTTTTTTGACTGTCTACCTTTCACTATAAAATTTTTGTTTGTTGTCTGTGGCTTTCCATGGAGTTTCCAACACTTTTCCTTAGTGTGATGAGACTTTTTGCAGTATGTGCACCACATGGAATCTTTATTGATTGGCCTTGTAAAATCTATCTGCTTGTTATCTTCATTAGTTGGTTGCTCCAAGCCAAATTTTCTATCATTTACAGCTTTTGTGCCCAAGGTTGAACTATTCACCGGATTATTTTCAATCATGACTCCTCTCCTTCCTTCCTCAACATGAACAATCGCAATTGTTTCATTTAGCAATGGCAGATCTTCTTTTCCAAGTATTTGGACCCTTATTGCATCAAATTCAATATTTAGTCCCGCAAGAAAATCGTAAATTCGGTCTTTTTCAACAAACCTCTTAAGAAGATCTGCATTTTTGCTGCACTTCATTTGAATGCACTGGTAATGATCCATCTCTTGCCATAAGATCTACAATAGATTGGAATAATCTATGATTGACCGATTTCCTTGCTTGGTAGATGAAATCTTGGTCTTGATTTCATAGATTTGTGCAGCATCTCGGACTTTCGAATAAGTCTGCTTCACAGCTTCCCGTATTTCATGGGCTGTGTTAAGAAACATACATGTATCACTGATTTCTAGAAGCATAGAGTTCCATAACCAAGACATCACCATACAGTCTTGTTCATCCCAAGCATGAAATTTAGGATCCCCTTCTTTTGGCCCAGTACCGAGTAAGTGACTCGGTTTGCCTCTTCCCTTCAAGAATGTGCAAACCAATTGAGACCACTTCAAATAATTCTTCCCATTCAACCTGTACGCTGCTTGAATGTTCTGCAGTTCCCCTATTGAAGCCAAGTTGCTGCCTTCAATTAAAGAGACCTCCGAGGCAGCCACATTGTTGTTAGTTTCGGCTGTTTCAAACATGATCTATTGGTAAAAGGTTATGGACTTGAGGGGTGATAGTGTTTGATTAGAGATTGATAATAAGTCGTCTAGCGATATCACACTTCGCAAGACTAGAAATATAATTCCCAGAATTGAGCCTAAAGCTCTGATACCATGACACAAATTAGGATTAATTTTATTGTATATTTCTGTTTTAATAAAAAATGAAATTACATTGATATATATACATTTTAGAGTATCTAAATTAGGAAACTCTCTCTAAAAAGAATATTGACCCAAAAATTAATTCCCTAGAATCAGGGATTATATTGACTAAAGTATTACAAATCTCCTAGCTAATTTACAGCCATACACACACGGTTTTCCTTATTTAGAGAATCAGATTTTCCCACACAATGATAAGATATCCAAGGGGATGCCAAAATGCCACCACAACTCTCCTAAATGCAACTGTGTCCATGGAAAATTCATTGCTGCACATGCCATTGCTGTTTCCTTAGCAGCACTCATGGCCATGGCAGCAACCCATTATGGGCAGAGGAAATTTAAGCCGGTAAGTGTGAGAGATCCAAACCTAATTCCTCATCTAGATAGGTCCAAGTCTGCGCATAGCAGATGTCTACAAAGATTTTCTCAGTATGTTGCTTGGTAAATGGGACTTTATGATGCCAATGAGTGTCCAAAGCTATGTAAATCGGAAATAGATTGCTCAAAGTCTACAAGGTTTGAAGATAGCCTTTTTTTAGTTCTTTGAAAGAGATGCTGATGCAGACTCACTGTATGTTAAACTTATTGAAGAATTTGAGAGATGCTTTTTGGCTATTTCTACTTTCATTGGAATGGCGCTTCTATAAGGATCAATCGGGTACTCAATACAGATTGTGAGCAAAAGACAAAGCTCAAGGACTCTGTTGATAGCAATGAGGTTAGTCTTATTATTACCAATACCAACTTGATCTTTCTCCAATTTCTCATTTTTATGTATCTTATACAGAATTCTCGGAAGAAAACCAACTGATCATTTCAATAAAAATGACCTTTAAAATTGAGAAGGGAACAAAAAGAGTCTTTATAATAGTAAGAAATATGAAAGGGATAAGTTCAAGTGTATAATCTTTCATTTCCAAACAAATTTTGTGCAAAATCACTTGAACTATAAAACAAATATATAGCAATCACTATGTAAAATAATATAATCCATGCAACAAATATTAATATAATAAAACATGTACCACTCAGGAACTTGCTTGTCTTTTTGTTAATTATTCAGGAAAGTGCACTTGCCAAATATTTGTTTCTAGAAAACATGAAAGGCTCATAAGGTTACTAGTAGAATACAAATAAATGGATCGGACTAGATTATGAAAAGTAATATCAAGTCCTATTTTTTATCTCGGGATAGGTCTCAACATAGTAACAATAGAATTTTCATTTTTAAGAATACAATTATTGACATCATTCGTAGATTTTTGTGATAAAACCTTTGTAAAAGGAGAACATACCCCAGGCAGGTCAATGTCAGTGGGTATACGCTTGCAGAAATTCCCATGGTATTCTTGAACTTGAATGCCCTTTACACAATCAAATGAATATTCATGAGAACGAAGCAAATTCTTCCTGCTTGAACTTTACGTAGTAAAGCCAATCCCATCCAGATAAATATACCTGGCTGCACCTCACTCTCATCACAGCTTCAAAACCTTGGGGCCTCGTGATATTCCATCTTAGATCATTATAAAGCTTTGCAGTATCCGACAAAGCAGAAAAGGGATGATAATAATAAACCTGAACATGTAAAGCTAAAACATGTAAGCAGACTAAAGAAAAGCATAAAACATCAACAAAAAAGAGTCTAAATGCAAAATATCTGATGAAACCCATCACATTCAGATCCATCCTATTTGCTAGTTCACTCTAAATGCCTAAATGTCCTATTCAGTCCCCAGAAACATGTAACGATTGAAACTCCGTACACAAGCAGCTTGGTACACTTCACAGTTTTGCCCTCGCTACCAGCCACTTTTGAGGAAATGACCCATCTGAGATCATTAAACCTTGGAGTTCTCATACACCTGTAACCAATCTTTCCTATTCAAAAAAACCTAACCCCAAGTCTCTTTGCAACTTAAAACACCCAGCAAGCCATGTAGGTTTAATTTAACTAATCTTCTCTAGACTACAGTATTACTGGAAAATTTAGCTGGAAAAGGCTTCCAATTACACATGTGTCTGAATTCCACAGGACATGATCATAGGAGCAAACCTCTTTTCAATCGAGTGTTTTTTGTTCAGGTTGAGAAGATGGTACCTCGGATTTGGTTGTGGGTATCAAACATATGCTGCACACATGATATTGAAGAGGTTGATTCTATGGTTAATGATCATCGGGTGTTTTGGGGTTCATAAATGATCAATGAAACAACTTTCCTGATTCACAGCATTTTATTTTGCAGGTTTGTAAATTGTAAAAATGAGCTTTTGCTTTTTTGGGTGAAATTGAGGATTTTTTTCTTAAATTCAAATATAAAAGAAAAAACAATTTTTTTTTTTTTTACTGGAATAACTACAAAAGATTTGTGGGGTTGGGTTTAAAAAGCGGGTGTGCACAAGCTTGCTCTCCTCCCCCCCCCCTTCTTTTAATTTGCACTATTGAAGTATCCTATCTTTACTATTTTAAATAATAAAATATGCTAGTGTGTCAATTTTTGGCAGAGAAGGCTTACAGAGCTTACCATTGACCTTCATTAAAGATTTTTGGAAAGGTTTAGGACTTAAAAACATATAAAAATGGCATTAAATGAAAAAACATTTAAAAAAAAAGAAAAAAGAAAAAAAGAAAAAGAAAAGAAAAATGTTTTCTCATGACCTTTCCCTCATTTTAAGAACATCCAATAATTTTTACAATCTATTATGGATGGCCTGTAACATGAAAGTGTTAACGTCTTAGAATTTATACCTGCCCACCAGTAGTTCTTGGTACCACAGAAATTGAAGCAACATCTACGTAACTCTGGGTAGTTAGGAACAAATCAACACAGACCTGAGGCAAATGAAGATTAGGAAATCATTATCCGCATGAAGAAAGTTTAAATCATGGAGTTGTAGCCAATAAAGCTGAAAGATAGTTGTAATGAAGTGAAAAGGTCCACCTGGTACTCCGCAAATTCAATGGCCATTGTCTTCAATGTTTTATCAACAGGTTGAAGTAACTTATGGGCCTCCTAAATCCAACAAAGAAACGGCCAAACCAAAAAAACAATAAAATAAAATAAATCCAACAAAGAAATAATCAGTTAAATGAATAAATTTCATAAGAAGCTCCTCAGTAGATTCTATCGAGAATGTGCTTCATGCATCACACTATAAAGCATCTGAAAGCATGTAAAACCATGGACCTCTTTATAAAGACACTCAAAACAAAATAAAATTGCTTAACTGAATTACATGTGATTTCTCAAAGCCAAAACAATTAAAAGAACATCATTACTCTCTCACTTTATTTTTATAAAAAACATTCTATCTCTGAGTTTATTAGAAGGCTTGCATGCAAATGGGGGGCAAAAAAGTGTTTTTTGTAACATCAATAATGCTAACAGAGAGAATTTTACAAATTCTAGGTTTCACAGATGGAGAATTTTCTACTCACTACCAAGGTCCCCTTTTCTTGTCCAAACTAAGAGCAGAAATCTGCGAATGATTCATGTCTTGAATGGCAAACTTCATATCTAAGGGTCTAGTTGGATAATATGTTCTTCATTTGTATCTACTTTATATATGATCTTCATTCATATCTAATATTATATTGAAGCTGTAAATTGTTTTTGAGTAAAAATGTCTATTTTTCATGTAAATCTGTTTTTGACAAGTAGTTCGATTAAACAAAAGTCAAACCAATGAACCAAGTGTACCCTAACTCAAGGTTGATTGCCGCTTACAAATCCATTTTTTTTTTTTTTTTTCCATGCAGATATAGGGGGCCTTCACATTCCTACTACATAAGAAAATAGTAAGACATATCTAGCAACTAACAAAGAATTTCCCATGGTCAAAAAGCTGCCATTGCCACTAAGGTAAGAGTGAAGAGGGAAGCAGCATGCACACCAAAGTGTGAGGGCCTCAGCATTTGAAGATTGGATATTTAGGAGAAGGCAACTCAATTAAGCACATATGGAAACGCAAGTGGGGTATGAGGGATATTTGTGTGGACTGGATATAGCTACCTCTTTAGAGGAATGACAGTAAGTGTGAGAGCCTCCATGAGAATAGGATAGCTGGCTGCAACAAACTGGTCCTGTGGAGGTAAGAGCAAGATTTCCCAGATACCAAAGCAACTTCCTTTCCTTCAATTGAAGCAAGATTGACCATTTCCTGGATAGTAGAATCCCCAGGGGCATAGGAGTTGTAGGGGGAGTAGGTGCCCCCTGATTGGATGCATTATAGAAAATCTGCCAGAGGCAGATCTGCAAGACACAGCAGAGTCTACAGGCCTAGGTGCCTAAATATTGGAAGGAGGCATACCAGAGCAAAGAATAGAAAAAGCAGCTTCACAGTTCATTCCAGAAGGGACACATACTCCTCCCACTTCCCTACCCTCATTTGCCTCACCAACTGATCTGAGAGAAAATCACCTGCTTGCAGCTTGGTATGGCAAGGAAATTTCCCAAACTACGTTTCCAACCTGGTTTTCAGGTAAAGGGGGTCGATATAGAGGAGGACAAGGATTCTGGGAGGTGGCCAATCTTTTAGATAAAAGAGGTTTGGTGTCTTCTTGAAGAATATGGAAGTTCAATGCTTGTTAATTCTGGCATAAAGGAGCTAGAACAGCATGATGATACTAAGTTGGTGAAGATGGAATGGGAGGTTTAAAAGGAAAGGCAGTGCTCCTTAGAAGAGTGCCTTCTCTTTTGTTAGGTTAAATGTGCACTTCTTTTCTTTCTTCTGCCTTTATCTTCTTCATCAAAACTCCTTTCTGTGGTAGCTTCTCTTGGACCCTCCCCTCCAATGACACCAAAATATCGATTACAAAAGTAGGTTCATCCCCCATTATGGAGGGGAAAGGTAATCAGACGAATCAAGTTGAAATAAATTTCTAGGCTTATTGACAGAGAACCCAACAAACTATTAGTTACGGCTTGATTTTAGAGAGAACCTTATGATCTCTTAGAATTTAAAAAATTCTAGATCTGTCAAAAAGAATAGGACTTATTTTTTCTTCATCAAAATCACTATATAAGAACATACAATGGCAGTTCACTTGTCAACTGCTTTTTCCTATTTTCTTCCCATAGAACCACCCCTACAAACTAGATATAATTGTCGCTTGATTCAAATTACATGAACTGACCAACTTACAACCACACACCTGATCACGCCACTTCTACACCTTATCCACACTACTTACACACAATAATATATCACATCACATCAACTACAGCATTTATAACATATTATAGCAGATATGACACAAAACACAGTACACATCAGCCATACTATGCAGGCTCATGACTCTTCTTCTGACCATAAACATGAGCAAACAACATTTTGTATCCATCTTGACATAATTTAAATAAAATGTTTGGACTGATCGAGGCCTACATAGAATGTTAGTTCTACAAAATGACCATTCTTTCCCTATCATCATCCAAAAAACTGACACTTCTGTTCCCAACAGGTAAATTGTGTATCATAGCCAAGAGTTGTGAGCTGTTGTGGTTGGTGGATTAACCATAAAAATGCTTCTCTCTTTAAGAACATGCATGGCCTCATGCGCAGAGCTCGGGATTCCTCACACATCATCGCGGCTTCCTCCCATGAAGCTTTTGCTAGTGAGTACCCTTCCTAGTACATAAATTTTCTGGCTTGCCATGCACCTTATGGACATCAAAAACAGCTTGGGAATTAAGATAGCATCGGCATTCTTAAGATGATTCTCAGGTATACCCCCAATCAAAAAGCAAAGAGTGCAATTCCAAATTAATGAAAATCTGCTTCCTTAAGCAATACATCCCACATCAAAATCTTAACACATAAAAAAGGATACTTGGAACATTTTTAAACATGCAAGTGTCATGGTCACTGGATAAGTAATCCCATCCCCTCTTCTCCAAACTTTCTTTGACCTCTGAAAGTTTTGGATAATCTTCGGCAACAATTTGTGAGGACGCTTCTTACATTTCATCAATAACTACTTCCCATTTTCCCTATAGCCCTTTCTAGCAATCTTCATACACCAGCACATCCACCCACACGCCTGATAAACACTACTTGTACACAAGAACGTAACATATTACAGCACTTACAGCTTGCATAACACCAGCTTATATAATACAACACAATGTACACATCAGCATCAGAACACTAATTCTATGCAAACTAGCTACTCTTCTTGCCGCTATAAGTGTGACAATCTCTTGAATCTTAAGAATATAGGGGAGACTTCTTGTAAATATTTTATTATTTTAATTTTGGGATGTAGAAGTGGGTTGTGACAAAGGAGCCGGTCCTCACCCTACCTGACATCTCCAAACCATTCAAGTCCATACAAATGTCCTCTAACATTACTATGGGTAGAGTGTTGATACAAGATGATCATCTAGTAGTATATGAGAGTTGAAAGCTAAACCCTAATAAACGTAAATACTCAACACAAAAGAAAGAGCTATTAGCTATTCATTGCATTAAAAAATGAAAGCACTGCTTGTTGAGGTCCATGTTCCTCATAAGAATCGACAATTCTGCTGTCAGTCATATTCTCACTCAACCCAAACTCTTAGCTAAGCAAATGAGATAGCAAGAGTTCCTTGAAATATTTGATATGCAAATTATTTACTGTAGTAGGCAGACTAATCTGGTAGCAGATGCACTAAATAAAAAAGCAATCTCTCTTTGGTCCACATAGCTTAACAATCTACCAATTGAGTACGGTCTATTCAAAAAGATTAAAGAGCACTTAAGGCCAAAAACTACTACGCAAAATTGAAGCAGTTGATTGATAAGGATAAGACACAGTTTTGGGTTAAAGCGATCTGGTCTAACCAAAGGTCATCACTGTATGTTCCCAAGGTAAGGAACTTGAGAAGGACACTCATGAGGGTGTCATGATGCATTGTGGGCTTAGCATCCCGCTTGCGAAGATGATAAGCTTGTTGAAGCAAGGTTACTATTGGCCAGAATGAAGGAAGATATGAAAAACTACACCAACTTGTTTGACCTATTAGCAATACAAAGCAAGAAGCAAAAACTTACAGGGCTGTTAGAGTCTCTTCCAATGCCTTCTCGCTCATAAGAGAGTGTCTTTATGGATTTTGTTGAGTTATAGACCATAATATATCCCACATAATTTAGACTAGTATATAACAACCTTTAGTACATGTATATTATTGTATTGTACATTATTTTAATAACCTTTTGAATAAAATATTTTCGATAGGTTTCTCTCTCTCTCCCTCTCTGTTAACATTGTTTCTTTCCCACCTTCTTTGTATCAATCCATTTCTAATGCACCTCTGCATGGTATCTTATCCTATAGATGTTTTAGTTCTAGCTTATCAGATGGCTTCAAAAGTTCACAGAAATGTAAGAGAAGAACAAGAGGAAGATCGTGAGGTAACAGGGGAAACCATCATAGGTATACTTACTGTCATCGATGGAGTCATACTAAGGACAAATGTCATAAATTGCATGGACCCCTCCATAGCTAATATCATTCAAAATATCAATCGTACATCTTCTGATGGAAAAACATAGGGAATCTCTTCTTCTCACTGGAGCTAATCTTGAGAATTATCTTCAGTATCAGGCTCCATAGCAATCCTCATCTTCTACTGCTTCTCTTATCCACAATGATAATTCTGTTGCATGTCTCACTCAAACTTCCTCTTTACGTCCTTGGGTGATAGATTCTAGTGCTTTTAAGCACATTTCTTGTAATCCTCATCTTTTTCTCAATTTTCAAAATCTTCCTCATTATTCTTTGACCGTAGCAAATGATTCAAACGCAGTAACTAAAGCTGTGGATAGTACACTACCCTTATCATCTTTACTTTACAATGTTTCTCCATATTCCATATTATCCTTTTAAACTTGTCTCTATTAATAAGGCCACTCATGCTCAAAACTATTCTATTAAATTTGACCTCCTTTTTGTTTATTTATGTGAGTCACAGGAGCTTTACTACCTCACAAACCCTTAGGATCTTCTACTACCATTCCAGCTCTTCCTACATCATTTGGTCATCCGTCTCTCTAAGCTTAAAAGAAGGTTCATCATTTATCTCATTTGTCTTTTCTAGAATGTGGGTCTTGTCAACTTGGGAAACAGCTAGAACTTCATTTCCTAGTAAGTCAATAATCAGGCTGTCTCTCCTTTTACTATTGTTCATTATGATATTTGGGGCTCTAGCGTGTCGTGGTCGTGTCTGTTTTGGGATTACAACTTTGTAACATTTATTAATGACTATTTATCATTGTACTTTGTTATATTTAATGAAAGTCGTTCTAATTATTTCAATCTTGAGTCATTTTGTATGAAATAAAAACACAATTTCATACATCTAAACAAGTTTTGCGCAGTGACAATGCTCCTAAATGCTTTTAGTCATTTTGCTAAACTTTTGTCTTCTCATACATTTTACATCGATCCTCTTCTGCTTACACACATCAACAAAATGAGTTGCTGAGTGTAAAAAAAACATGCTATTGAAACTATCGTACACTTCTTTTACACCATCATGTACCCACTTGTTTTTGGCTGATGCCATTCTCACTGCATGTATCTCATTAATAGAATGTCTTCTTCGGTTCTTCAACAACAAAACCTCACACCATTTTATTCCCTGATCAACCGTTGTATACTCTTCCATTACGTGTCTTTGATTGCACATGTTTTGTCATAATATGTCTCCGGGTCGGGATAAACTATCAATGCGCTCCATCAAATGTGTTTTCCTGGTTACTCCAAATATCAAAAAGGTTACAAGTGTTATTCACCTAGTACTCGTCGCTATTATTTGTTCTTTGATGTGACATTCTTCGAATCTTCTTCCATTTAATCCTTACCTATTCCGTCTCAGTTATAACTCTTCCTAAGCCTGTCCCTATTGCTTTTGATTCTATTTCTTCCCCTCCACCGTTATAGGTTTACCTTTGGTGCTTGACAACCATCTTCATCACACACATCACATCCTTTAGAGGTCTCTGTTGACTCACCGTCTGATCCAACGTCTCCACTTGCTAAGGACCTACCTAAAGTGGACCTCCCTATAGCCCTAAAAAAATGTACCCATTCTACTCGAAATCCTCACCATATTTACAATTGTCTTAGCTATCATAGATTATCTCCATCCCATTATACCATTGTTTCATCTTTATCTTTCATTTCTATTCCTAAAAATATGATCGAGACTCTTTCAAATCCAGGGTAGACACAAGCAATGGTAAAGGAGATGACTACTTTGCTACCAATGGTATATGGGATTTGGTTTCATTACCTCCTAGTAAATCTCTTGTGGGGTATCGATAGGTTTATGCTATAAAAATCGGTCCTTATGGTAAAGTTGATCGACTTAACACTTGCTTGATTGCCAAGAGTTATACTCAGGTGTATAATTTGGATTATGTTGAAACATTCTCTCCTGCAGCTAAAATGTCCTCTGTCCGCTTGTTTCTATCCATTACAGCTATGAAACATTGGCCTTTGGATCAATTAGACATTAAAAATGTGTTTCTTCATGGAGAATCTCAAGAGGAGATTTACATGGAGCAACCGCCTAGTTTTGTTGCTTAGGAGGAGTCTAATCTGATATGTAGACTTCGACACTCACTTTATGGTTTAAAATAATCTCCACGTGCCTGATTTAGTTGATTGAGTACTGTGGTAGTAGAGTTTGGTATCACTTGCAGTACATCTAATCATTCGGTTTCTATAAACACACATCTAAGGAAAAATGCATTTACTTAATAATGTATGCAAATGATATTGCCATAACCGGTAATGATCAGGATGATATTAATCACTTAAAGGCACATCTTTTCAAACATTTTCAAACCAAGGATCTTGGCTTGTTAAGGTACTTTCTTGGCATTGAAATTGCTCAATCCAATTTTGATATAATACTCTCCCGAAAAATATGCTTTAGATATTCTGGAAGAAGCTAGGATGCTTAATTGCAAGCCTGTGGATTCTCTAACGGAACCCAAAGTGAAATTGTTATCAAAACAAGGGAGTCATTTGCATATCCCGGTAGATATCGTCAATTGGTTAGCAGACTTAGTATTTTACTATCACTCGTCCAGATATATTATTTGCAGTTAGTGTCATTAACCAGTTTCTCCAATCCCTTATGAAGGTCAATTAACACAGTTGTTAGGTTTCTTGGATATATTAAAGGTACTCCAAGTAGAGGCCTACTATATAGAGATCGTAGTCATTCAAGTGATTAGACATTGCAATGCTAATTAGGCATGTTTTCTATCTGACAAACATCTATCTAATTATTGTGCATTGATTGGAGATAACCTAATATTATGGAAAAGTAAGAAGAACATGTTGTGACTAAGTCGAGTGTAGAAGCAGAATATCATGCTATGGCTTTGGTAACTTGTGAGCTCATTTAGTTGAAACAGTTACTTTAGAGTTAAAATTTATGATTTCACAGATGAAGCTGATTTGTGACAACGAAGCAACATTACGTATATCCTCTAATCCAGTCTTTCATGAAAGAACTACACATACAGAGATCGACTGCCACTTTATTTAAGAAAAGATCATCTCTGATTGTATTATCACTGGCCATGTCGATTCAAATGATAAATTGGCTTATATTTTGAATAGTTCTCGTATTTGGTGTATTTGTAACAAGTTTGATGTATATGATTTGAATGCTCCAATTTGAGGGAGAGCATTGAGTTATAACATATATATCCCACATCACTTAAGTATAGATATGGCCTTTAGTATATGCATATATTCATGTATTGTACACTATTTTAGTAACATTTTTTAATAAAACATTTTGATAGGTTTCTCTCTCTCGCTCTCCAAACCCCCCCCCCCCCCCCCCCCCCTCTGTTAACAAATTTCATCTCTTCCCTACCAAAACTGAAGGAGCTTTCATCCATCTTTATTATGGTAGACAAATTCTAGAAGTATGCCACCTTCATTCCAACCACAAAAGCTCTAATGCTAAAGACCGTCTAGCTTTTCTTCAAGCATGTTGTGAAGTTTTAGGTTGTACCTCAAAACATTATGAGTGATCGGGATGCTAGATTCACAGGGAAGTTCTAAACCAAGTTGTTCAACATTTTGGGGTTCGAACTCAATATATCTTACCATCCTCAAAGTAACAGACAGATAGAATGATTTAATGGCATGCTAGAAGAGCACTTGCAACACTTTCTTGATGCCAATTAGAAGAATTGGATGGAGTTGCTGAATATTGCCCAGTTCTATTTCAACATCTAGTAGAGCTCTTCCCCAACAAAAGCCCTATGAAAATTGTTATGGGTCAACAACCACTGTTACCCCACAGAGTGGCAGCACCATATACTGCGAAAAAACCAAAAGCATATGTGTTTGCAAAGGATTGAAAGCAAACAACCAAAATTACTAATGCTTATCTTAAGAAAGCTTTTAAGCGCATGAAGAGTAGTCAAATAAGAAGCACAGACCCAAAGAATTCAATATTGGAGATCAAGTTCTCATTAGGCTATTTCCAGAGCAGATCAAGCCATTGAAGCACAAGAACAAGACTCATGCAAAAGTACATTGGTCCCATTTCCATCACCACTAAGATTGGAAAAGCCGCCTACAAAGTAAAGCACCCAAATGGTTGAAATTTCATTTTATCTTCCATGTAAGTGTTTTGAAGCCATACTACCCGGACGAGGATCTAGCATGCAACAAGTCAAAGCGGCTAAATATTAAGTTCAACTCTATGTCAGTGAAGCTGTCGAAGACATCCTTGCTAAATGAAGTGAAGAAAGCATAGAGAAAGACAACAGCTGGGAGGCAAAAGAAGATCTCATGCTTTTAACTAAGAGGAAAGCAACTCAAGCCAAGAAGATTTAACCACCAGGATCAAGCTCCAGCACACTTTGCCGAGGAAATCAGTAGATTAAGTGGGAAAGGTGTGACAATCTCTTGTATCTTAGGTACATTTGGAGGGTTGGGGGTTGGGGGGACTTCTTGTAAATATTTTATTATTATTTTAATTTTTGGGTAGTGCCTTCTCACCAAAATCAATGTCTCCTCCTATCGGAGCCAGAAATGCAAATGAAGCTCTTTGTAGGGGGTATAAGTACACTTATAGATAATAGCTTTGACTCATTGGTTGACTGCCCACAGTTAACGATAGCCCATCTTACACAGCCCCCACGTACACTTTTAGGTAGTCTTGTACATGAGATATTAATAAAAGTGTGTTATTTTTATATTGATTCTTGGCCAAGTCCCTTTTTACTTATTGATGGTTACTTTCTGTTGCTTTCATGTGTTACTTACAAATCTTAAAGCTCGATAGTTGGCCCTGCTAGATTGCATTAAAGCTCGCTTACTACTATAGCGATAGGTCAGTAAGTGCCGCATAATTTACTTGTGCTAATGGAAGCCCCCAAACCATGACAATAAGCATGAAGAACATGATCTTGAGCTATAGTGACTCATGAATTAACCATAACAAGATACAGAAGGAAAAGCCTAAAAACTCAAACTGCAAGTTCAGATAGGAAAAAGATGGTAGGCTGACATTTTTCAAGCAGCCTACAATAATGAAGGATGTGTACCTTCTCTCCAGCAGAGATGTTGCTCCTTCCTTCTGCCTCTCTAGCAGAAAGGGCACAAAGACCAACAGATGGCAGGACTGCAGACATATAAACAAACTTGTCGGGCAACTATGAAAATACTTACAAAAAAAAAAGAGGAACAACAATTACATGAATGAAAACTAAAGAGGTTGCTGCAAGTTTCAGATTTTCCTTCCTTCTTTCCTTAATCCCTACACTCCACTCCCCCTACCCCCCGGCGCGAAAATTCCTGCCACCTTACCGAACTCAGAAAAAATACCAAGCAAATACAACCACATTGTATGGGAAGTGGAGCAGGGCCACTATATACAACTACTCAAAACTAGATCTAAACTGCTCGAGGTATTTAAGGAAGCAGACTACAATCAAATTGGAATGGTCATCTTTTTCCAAAGGCCAAATCATCAAAACAAAGTCTTTAATCACAAAAAAGTAAAATAAAATAAATGATGGGTTAAAAGAAGGCCTATTCTTGTTAGGAAAGCTGCAAAGATGTGAAAGGCCATGAACAGAGTGAATGCTGGAGTATGAATGGGAGGACCACATCAGCTTAATTTAAGTTTTATATTTAACTAAGGGTATTACATGTAGCATTTAAAATGCTCATCATAGAAGAAAAATTCAGAGGATATAATGAGGTAAGATGCAGCTATATTTTGCGTTACTGTTATAGTATTATTTAATTAAATATATTGGAATAATATCAAATCAATCAATTGAATTTGTAAATCAATCAGAAGCTGACACATGTAGCTAACTAGCATAAAACACAAGAACGCAAAGTATCAAAAACGAATATACAAGTATGCAAAAATGCAAACATAGGTACATAAAATGTAATTCACTTAATTTTTATTGATCATATTCAAGGAGCTTCTCTTAACACCAAAAGCTTACAATACTAGAGAAAATTGCTCCTAACATTTATATCTTTGATTGATGATTGTACTTGAGTTACATGGCTTTTCCTTCTTAAACAAAAATCAGATGTTAATATTGTTTTACCCAATTTTCACTCAATAATCCAAAACCAATTTGGAGTTAAAATAAAAAGATTTTGGACAAATAATACTAAGAACTACTTTTAACCAAATTTTGTCACCATACTTTAAATTACATGGCATTATCCATGAGCCATCATGTATTTATACACCTCAACAAAATGAGGCAGCCGAAAGAAAAATAGACATTTACTCGACACAAACTTGCAAGGAAATATCTCAAAGTCATACTAGGGAGAGATTGTCCATGATAAATAGGCTTCTTTCACAAGTATTGGAAGATGAGTCCCATGGAGATTCTTACTAAATTCTATCCTCATTTCAAAATTTCAAATGGCCTTTACACCTAGAATATTTGGATGCACCGCCTTTGCTCATGTGCACAATCATCAAAGAGACAAATTAGATCCTCAAGCAGTCAAGTGTGTATTCACTGGTTACTCATCAACTCAAAAAGGATACGTATGCAACAACCCCCTCTAGAAAATTTTACATCTCTGGAGATGTCACCTTTTCTGAAAATACACCTTTCTTCCCAAAGATTCTTCTTCACAGGGAAATTTCAATGATGGATGATAATACCTATGAGTCCTTTGCACCACTTGACCTTCCAGCTCGTCTTACTGAACCCTCTAAGTCAGCCACATTTAAGTCTTCTAATTCTTCCATTCAATGTCATCTTCTGTCCTACTGAAGTCATTCATGATTTCTCAAGATTTTCTCAGATATATTTAAGGAGAAAGGTTGTTCCAGAACTTAAACAAGTCCAAGAATCCAATTTAGACTCTAGGTATGAGATTACTGTAACATCTGAGTCAACTTTACACACACAATCAGTTGGAACATCAACTAACTCGGGCAAATAAGCTAGACCTTCCTATTACTGTTAGGAAAGATATCTAATATCTAACCATGTACCACTCAAACATTTGTCACCAACCTACAAAAAATTTATAGCAAAGCCCAAATACCCTTTTCATACCCAATATAGTATCCAATGCATTATCAAAAAGAGAGTGGAGAAAACCATAAGATAAGAAATAGAAGCTTGGAGTGGAAAAAAGCCATCGGAAGTTGTTGACAAGCTAAGAGGAAAGAACATAGTGGACTGTTAGTGGCTATACACTTTGAAATATAAGGCAAATGAGACACTTAAGAAATACAAAGTAAGGTTAGTTGCAAAAGGGTACACTCAAACCTATACAATTGATTATCAGGAAACTTTTGCTCCTATGGTAAAAATGAATATTGTAAGAATCCTATTATCTTTAGCAACCTATTTTGATTGGTCACTTTTGCAGTATGATGTAAAAAATGATTTCCTCCAATAAGACTTAGATGAAGAAATTTACATAAACATTCCACCAAGGTTTGAAGAGAAAAAATTAGGCAATAAAGTTTGCAAGCTGAAAAAGAACTATATGAATTGAAGCAATTTCCTAAAGCTTGGTTTGATAGATTCACTAAAGTTATGAAGGTTTTAAGTTACAAATAAAGCCAAGGTGACCACACACTATTCATCAAGCACTCAGTCTTAAGGGGAGTAACTATATTGTTGGTGTATGTTGATGACAGTGTTGCAATAAGGAATGATGAGAAGGGAAAACACGAGTTAAAACAATAACTGACCAAAGAATTTGAATTGAAATAGCTTAGGAAATTGAAGCATTTCCTTGGTATTGAGGTGGCTTACTCATCTTAAAGATTTTCATATCACAACAAAAATATGTGAAATGGGAATGATAGTGTAAACCAGTTTCTACATCAATAGACCCAGTCAAAAACTTGGAGAAGCTAAAGATGAACCGACAATCAATAGAAGGATGTTTCAAATATTAGTCGGAAAACTCATATACCTTGCACATACCCAACCTGACATGGCATATGCTGTGAGTGTGATGAGACATTTCATGCACGACTCGAGAAGCTCTCATCTACAAGCAGCTTATAAGGTTTTGCATTATCTTAAAAGGAAATCCAAGAAAGGGATTTTGTGAGTTGCTATGGATAAAAAATATTCTTGATGACTTAAAAATCAAATGTGAGAGACTATGAAGCTTAACGGTGACAATAAATCAACAATTAACATTGCTCATAAACCTGTACAGCATGATAAGACAAAACACATTGAGATTGACAAACATTTTATTAAAAAAAGGTTAGAGAAACGCCTAGTTTGCATGTTATATGTACCCTCAAGAGAGCAACTTGCAAATGTGGATTAAACAATACAAACTCCAATGAAATTATTTCAAAGCTGGGAATAATAGACATTTATTCCTCATCTTGAGGGGGAGTATTAAGCTGTAACTTTTTATAAAATATATTTTCTTTTTATTTTTTAGAGAGGATCATTAATAATGTGTTAGTGAGGATTCGTACACCTACCACAAACACATTAATTATAAATGTTTGATGATTTCATTGATATGTGGGTAGAATATATATACAAAACTATGAAACTATATCTCCTAATAAAGGATAATAACTATTGTACATAATTACTAATAAAGAATAATAATTATCATAAATAAATACTAATAAAAGATAATAACTATTGTACATAAATACTAATTTACATATCATAACACGTTTCCTCAAGTTGGAGCATAGATATTAATCATGCCCAACTTGTCACAAATACCATTAATCCTAACCCCATTCAAACCTTTGGTAAAGATATTAACTAGCTGCTCTCCAGCCTTGATGTGTCCTGTAGAAATCAATTTTTGCTATAACTTCTCACGAATGAAATCAATCGATTTCAATGTACTTAGTTCGCTCATAAAACACGGGATTAGATAAAATATGAAGAGCTACTTGGTTATCACATCACAACTCTGCAGGCATTAAAATATTAAATACAGCTTCTAACAAGAGCTAATAAATCCACATGATTTCACATACCGATTATTTCATAACCCTATATCTACTAAGCACTCGAGCGAGACACAGTTAACTGTTTCTTGCTTTTCCAAGAAACTAAATTACCTCCAACAAAGACACAATACCCAATATGAATCTCTTCTGTCAATCTTGGACCCTACCCAATTAGCATCTGAGAAACACTCAACATGATTATGACCGTGATCTCCATATAGTAAATCACGTCCTGGAGCACTTTTAGGTAACACAAGATTTGTTCTAAGGCTGCCAGTAATGCACAGTAGGAGAAGACATAAATTGACTTACTACACTAACTAGATATGCAATATCAGGACAGGTCATTGTAAGGTAACTTAATCTCCCAACCAAACATCTAGACCTCTCTGGGACCTTGAACAATTCACACTCTTTCATGAGCTACATATTAGGAAGCATGGGTGTACTACTTGTTTTAGCTCCCAATATACCTGTCTCTGTTAATAAGTCAAGTACATGTTTTCTTTGAGATAAGAATATGTCTTTTTACTCCTTATTAGCTCGATTCCTAAGAAATATTTCAACAATCCCAAACCTTTTTTTTTTAAACCGAGTATGAAGAAAAGATTCGAGAGAGGAAATTCCTGTACCGTCACTTCCTGTAATAATAATGTCATCAACATATACAATAAGAAGGATCATACCAAAGTTGGAACATTTAAAAAATACCGAGTGATCTGACTTGCTCTTCCTTAAACCAAAAACTTCAACTACCTGACTGAATTTCCTAACCAAACTCAATGACTATTTCAATCCATATAATGTTTTCCGAAGGCTACAAACTTTTCCTGACTCCCCCTAAGCATCAAATCTAGTGCTTGCTCCATATATATTTCCTCCTATAATTCACCACGTAAAAAGGTGTTTTCAATATCCAAATGATACAGAGGCCAATGATTAGTAGCTACTAAGGATATAAACAACAGAACAGTAGTCAACTTAGCCACAGAAGAAAAGGTTCTAAAATAATCTATTCCATAGGTATAAGCATAACCTTTAGCCACAAGATGAGCTTTCAACTAAGCTACAGATCCATCAAGATTAACTTTAACAGCAAACACCCACTTACAACCAATTGCCTTTTTACCTGTAGGTAAATCCACTAGACCCTAAGTACCATTAATATCTAAGACATTCATCTCTTCATACATCATGCTAACCAGGGTGAGAAAGTGCACCATGAATTGTCTGAGGAAGTGAAACAGTTTTCAAGTGATGCAATAAATAAAGAAGATGATGATGACAGGTTGTTAATAGGGTAGGCACATTGATGTTTACCTTTCCGAAGAGCAATAGGAAGATCAAGATCACTTGAAATTGGATCCAATGAGGAAGGAGAGCATGGTCAAAGACATGAAATTGGGGGGTCTTGTCTGCTGGAGTACACATGTTAAATAGAAGGTCATGCTAGTGGCTGCAGTAGTGTCGGTGGCAGCGGCAACGTAGACATTGGTGTTTCTAGAGATTGATGAGTAATATGATAAATCAGCATATCTACATTTTCTTCCGTGTTGAAGTTTCATTCGAAGAAGGAAAGAATGATATGTTTTTTACAAAGGTGACAACAGCTGACACAAGATACTTATCAAGATGGGGTAGTAACATTGATATCTCTTTTGAATTCGAGAATAACCCCAAAAAGACACATTTGAGTAAATTTAAGGTCAAATTTGGTAACTCGAGGACGGACATCATAGAAAAAACAAGTACTGCCAAATATTCTAAGTTCAATAAGGAATATCATTTTGTTAGGGAACAATACTTTATAAGGCGTCTTTTCTTGGAGAACAAATGAAGGTAGACGATTAAATAAGAAACAAGTAGTAGAGACAGCATCGGTCCAAAATTTTTTAGGAAGATGCATTTAAAAAGGGAGAGCCCTAAATGTCTCAAGAAGATGTCTATTTTTTCTTTCAACCACGCCATTTTGAGAAGGTATATCAACACATGACAACTGATGAATAATGCCATTTTGAATGACATATGTCTAGGATGAATGAGAAAAATATTCTTTGGCATTCTCACTTCTTAAATTTTGTATTGAGACATTGAATTGTGTTTTAATTTCAACACAAAAAGTAATGAAATGAGGAAAAACTTTAGAACGATTTTTCATACGATAAGGCCAAATCTTACAAGAATAATCATCCACAAAAGTAACAAAATACCAGAATCCAGTCTTTAGACATAAGAAGATAAGGACCCCCAAACATCATAATGGACTAATTCAAAAAGTGAACTAGCCCTTTTACTAACTCTAGGAAAAATAGACAAACGATAATGCTTAGCAAAATGACATAATTCACAATCCAAGCTAGAGACATTATTAAGATGAGGATACATTTTCTTTAACACAGGCAAAGAGGGATGACTCCGTCGACAATGTGCTTCAAAAGGTGTGAGAATACCGGAGCATGTAACAGATCTCGACACATGTGTATCGAAAATATAGAAACCTCTCAATTCATGCCCTTTACCAATAATCCGCATCATCATAAGATCCTAAAAAAGACAATAATCAGGAAAAAAATGAGATACAACAATTCATTGCACGAGTGAGTTTACTTACAAATAGTAAGTTAAAAGAGAATTGAGGTAAACTCAATACAAAAGATAGTGAAAGTAGAGATCTAGGACTAATAGTGCCAAAGAACACAGGACTATCTACTAAGGTAACGTGTAGAAGATGTGTATGGCTAGAAGGTGGAGAATAGATCAAGATTACCTGTCATGTTATCTGTGGCACTACAATTAAAAACCCATTTTGAAGATGAGGAAAGAAGACATGCAGTTAGTTTACCTGTCTCAGCAATAGCAGACATATGATGAGATGAAGTCTTCAATGCCTCTTGATATTGAGAAAACTTAGCAAACTCTTCAACTGAAACTGTAATTGTCGTATCAAAAGTTGGTGTGGAATTAGTAGAGGCAATATGTGCTAAAGCCTTCTTCTGATTTCAATTTTGCAACTTCTTATAAGGGTGCTTTGTATGTCCTAGCTCATGATAATAATAGCGCACTAATCCCCCTAAATCCTATCCTCAAGTGCTATCTCCCCTACTGTATTCCCTTTTCCTACTAGCAAAGGAGCGACCTGCATTTTGACCAACTAAAGCATTGGTCGAATAAGATGGAGTAACACATATTTTTTTATATACGAGCTATCCAAGTAAATGTTTCCTATAGAGATGAAATCTCAAGACTAAAAGAGAATTTGAGATTTTACAGCATCAAATTCTAGACGAAGACTAACTAGGAAACTCATCACTACCATTTGTTCTCATTAAGTCTGCTGAACTTTCACATCAGGGCTAAATGGCAACAAGACATCCAGTTCTTCATGAATTTTTTTAAAATTCATGAGATAGGCTGTGAGAGAGTGATCTTATTGTTCAACACGATAAAAGCCTTTACATACATCATATATACGAGAAATATTCCTTTTTCCCGAATACATAAACTCTAAATATTCCATTGGCTCTTTGACATATTCCCAATGATCAACCAAATTAATAATATCACTATCAATAGAATTTCTAGTCTGTAAAAATATTCAACCGTTGTCACGTAACCATGCCTGTCCAATATTATCTTTTGGATGATCATCAGTAATGTAATCTTCTTTCCTAACACTTCGCAAATATACTCGCACTGTTTTACTCCATGCCATAAAATTATCCCCATTAAGTTTATGTTCCGTGATTTTAGTTGTCACAGGAGTAATATCAACTATTTGTGGTTTATTTTTTGCCATCTTAAAGAAACTTTAAAGGACCCCAAAAAAGAATCCTTCACAAAAATTTTACCCCACATGTGCTAAAATTACTACTTCCAGCCGATAAAAGCATGGAAATAAACTCAAAATATGAAATATTGTTCACACTGCTAGATACGAATAATACTAAAACCACGAACTCAAAAAAAAAAAAATGGAATAAGTCTAACCTCCACAAGACCACCTGAACAACGATGATTAGAAGACAACACTTCGACACACCCCCAAATCTATCGAGATTTCCATCGAAAACAAGTCCTAGTAGAAATGAACTCCACAAAAAATACCAACTACCACGAATGAGAACACCACAAACATGCCTGACCAGATCCAATGCCACACCACCAAGACTAGATTCCACACCCGTGATAAGACACCCCACCTCGAATGAGAATGATAACACAACCCACTAGATTTGAGCGCTAGAACAATCCCACCAAATTCAAACAAACCCACCAAACCAAGTTGATTGCAAATTGGTTTGGTGGAAACAATAGACTGGTTAAGTCTAAAAAATCTTAAAAATTTCGTAGCTCTGATACCATGATAAAATCAAATCATGAAGATTGTAAATTTCTTCATAATTTCATTGATATGTGGGTAGAATATATATACAAAACTATGAAACTATATCTCCTAATAAAGGATAATAACTATTGTACATAAAAACTAATTTACATATCATAACAATTAATAAGTATACAATTCTTCCTTCTCATATTTCTCGCATAATTTTCTTCTTTTATATTTTATATTTTATCACAAAAGGAAATCAATGTTACCATCAAGGTGGACATAATGAAAGCCTACAATACCGTGCACTAAATTTCTAAAACAGCTACTTCACACGACAAAATTTCTTCCATAGACAATGGAGTATGCAATGACTTTCTTCCCTTAGATTTTCCAAACATCGAGATGGAGAACCAGCCAATTCCTTTTCTAAATCACAATTGCTTCTTCAAGGGACTCCCATATCCTGCTTGCACTTGTGATGCAAGCCTTCTGTTGTTTGATCAGGCAAAATGCCTTTGGTGAAAGATTCAAATACCATCAAAAATGCAAACACTAAAAAGCCCAGTTCTATTTTGCAAATTACCAACTAGTTTTTGTTAAAGGAGAATTAAATTTATCAAGACGGTTAAAAAGAATCACTTCAAGGATTTCATGGACTTTCAAGCCTTGAAGGCATCCCTTTCAAAAAAACAAAAAAAAATCTTCTATACTTCTGAAGTGGCATGAACAATTCTACATAAAATGACATTTATATACCTGGGTTTTTCTATTGGAAATCTTTCCATCAAATACTTAGAGTGTCTCATCTCCTCAAAGCTACGAAAACACTTTGTGCTCTAGCCCTGCAAATGGACTCTTAATCACATGTGCCATTAGCCAAGCAAGTTTCTCCCATACGCTAGAAGGATACAATTGACTAGAAGCATTCTTTTCTTTTGACAAGTACATTGGGCCTCTCTTTCATACTTTCCAAAAGCATCTTAAAGGAAACCACCAAATGTAGAAGTTTTTTGGCATGGAATGATGCAAATAAGGAAGAGGCAAGTTTAGTTCGGGAAGAAGTATGTATACCAAGGACAAAAGGTGGATTGGGAATCTTAGACTTACTGCTCAGCTAAACAATAATTGAAATCTATGCTCCAGTTGTAGGGATTCAATATGCCCAGTTAGACTCATTTAGAGATTCTAAAATTAATTTTAAAAAATTAAAAAAAAAATGTATATGGCAATTGAATATGTCCTTTAAAGTACCATGGTCTTGGAAGAAAATTTTGCAAACCTTTGGCAAAATCTCTTACGATGAAAAGTTAAAGATGCAAATAAAGCATCTTTTTTTTTTTTTTTTTTGGTTAATTCAAAAATTTCATATTACTAAGGAAAGGATATAAAACTGCAATGTGCCGGATAGGGCAGAGCCCAAATTTACAAACCTCAAAACTAGAAAAAAACTACCAAGCCAATTACAATCAAGCAAACAAACAAAAACTAGGAGCTATTTATGACAAAAACATAATTTAAGATTTGTCTTGCTAGAACATGAGAATTGAGGGAACTTTGCCCAAGTCTGGCAGAATTGCAAGCACATCAAATACAATAGACGGCAGTGGATAGTGCAGCACATCTTGTCCTATTAATATGACTTTTAGGCGTAACCATCAAACCATCCAAAGCACTTTGCCATGATGAGTAAGATGCCAAGCAATCAAGGGAGGAGGCTACTTCCATCCAAACCAAACTCGAGAAAGGGCACGAGAAGAAGAGATGCTCATGGGTTTCAAACTCAATGGAACAAAAATAGCATGAAGTAGTTGAAGTCACACTCCACTGATACAATCTATCAAGAGTGTGTAGCTTCTTGCTAATCGCAAGCCACGTAATAAAACCATGCCTAGAGATGACATTCTTGTTCCAAATTAAAACAGACCAAGCAATTTTTGGAGCCCTCCGCTGAAACACTTTATAGGCGCTTTGATGAAGAAATTACCATATTTGGATTAGAACAATTGGAGGGATGTAGAAATTTTCCCAAAAAGGAGGCGAAGGTAAACACCAAGAACTATTATTAATCAAAGAGCACATGCTTGCATTTAAGGGCAAACCTGAGGGAGCTATTTCCCTCACATTAAAACTGTTAAGTAGAGGTCCTTTGGGAAGCCAATAGTCAGCCCAAAGGGAAATAAAAACCCCATTTCCAACCGACCAAGAAAAAATTGCCATACTAAGCCACGAAGCTTTAGGAGTCTAGTTTTTTTTTTTTTTTTTTTTTTTTGGGTAAATAAATCTTCGGGAGTTTCCTCCAAGACCATGAGCAAATAGGAGAGATCTTAATTTCCCAAAAGCTTCTTCCTTTAAGAAGAATTGTGTGAACCCAATCTACCTAGATGCCTCTAAATCCTCCACTACAAATGTGCCATATATGCTTTACTTTAGCAGTCTTGTTCCAAACTTCCAACTTAGGAATTCCAAGTCCTCCTTCCATATGAGGAGAGCACACTACCTCCTATATAACTTTAGCTTTAGTAGTAATATCTAGCCCTCCACTCCATAGGAAATTTCTCATAAGCCTTTCAATTTCCACAATAACTTTCTTAGAAAGGATGAAAACAGAAGCCCAATACACTTGCATAGAAAAAATCACATATTTTATAAGCTGTAATCTACCCACATAAGATAGGAATGTGGATGTTGAAACTTGTAGGTGTGAGGTAATCTTGAGAATCAGTAGATCGCAATCTTCCCTCCTAAGTTTAAATGATACCAAAGGCACACCAAGGTATCGGATAGAAATTGACCTTGCTGAAAACTCAAGGTATCAAAAGCCACCTCCTTAGTAGGAGGATCTACATTAGCAAAGAAGATCATACTCTTTACTCCATTAGCACAGAGCCCAAATAAGTCTTCAAAATTCTTCAAAGCATGTCAAATGGCCTCAACAAAGGGGATGTCTCCTTTACAAAAGATCATAAGACCATCAGCAAAGCATAAGTGAGTAATCCTATACCCCTTGCAACGTCAGTGATAGAAGAAAGCTGGATTACAAGCCATTTTCCGGAGAATACGAGACAAAACTTCCATGGCAAGGACAAATAAGTACGGAGAGATCAGATCTCCTTGACAAATACCACGTTCGTTAGAAAAAAAACCAAACCAATTCTCCATTAACATTAACTGAAAACCTTGGTGTAGAGATGCATTGATTCAAAAGTTTCCTAAAATGAGATGGAAATCATAAACAAACAAACTTTTTCAAGAAATCTCCAGTCCAATGTATCATCGGCCTTCAATATATCAACTTTGATGGTGCATCTGGGTAAGCCACGATCAAGATGATATCGATTGACAAGTTTTTGAGCTAAGAAAATGATGTCCATAATTCTGCGACCCAGGATAAAAGCATATTGCTCTTTTCCAATAAGAGAGCCTAAAACTTCCTTGAGGTAGGAAGCAAGAAGCATGAAAATGGCTTAATAAATCACGTTACAATAGGATATAGGCTCGAAATCCGATAATTTAGAGGCATTAGAAACTTTGGGAACCAAAGTAATGATAGTGGAATTTACCTCTTTGAGAAGAAAACCAGAATGAAGGAATTTAAAAACCGCTTCTATAACAACCCCTCTAATAATAGACCAAGCAACTTTAAAGAATTTGACAGACTAGCCATATAAACCCAGCGCTTTACTACTTGATTGGGAGCGAAAAACAGCCTTAACTTCATCAATAGTGAAAGGAGCCTCCAAGATCTCAATTTGTTGCTAATTTAGCTTCCAAGTAATAAGATCATCCAAGGTAGATAAATTTTGACCAGCCCCTTGATCTTTAAAAAGGTTGGAAAAATAAGATATTACCACTGCATTGCCAGCTTGGGTACCAAAAGCAAAAGAGCGGTCCTCTCTTTCAAGGGAGTAAATGGAGCTCCGGTTATGACAATCAATCATGGCTTTGTGAAAGAAGGAAGTATTTTTATCTCCCTGCTTGAGCCACTTGACTCTTGATTTTTGTTTAGAGAAATTCTCCTCCACATTCCTCAAGAGAATATTTCTTAAACGCATCCCATTCCTCTTGCATGAGAGACATGTCCCCCTATGCATTAGAGGATTGCAAAGAGTTTATATACCACTTTAAAGAACTTTGATCCTTCAACTACACTCCCCAAACCATGGAGACCAGATTAAGAAACCCATCAGCTTTAGTCCAAAAGTTAAAAAACTTAAAGGGAGAATGACGCCGAGCAGGAGAGAAATTCCCACACACCATGCACATAGCATGATCAGATAAGATTGGTGAGAGAAAATTAGCCTCGGAACAAGGGAACTTGACAATCCAATCTTAGTTGACAAGTATCTGGTCAAGCTTCTTCAAAATGGGATTTACAAGTTGCTTATTTGACCAAGTATATAATAATTTCCCACAAAACGTAGGTCAGAAAGTTCAGCATAATCTAGGAAAGATTTGAAATCAGCAATGGCTGAGTTCATCCTCCTATTACCTCCCACGATCTCCTCAGGCAATTTAGAGACGTTAAAATCTCCCAAAATGATCCAAGGCCTCCCACAAACAAGAGAAGAGATGCCCAAAAGCTAAGACCACAGACCCTTGCATTCACCCAGCATTTGAAGCATAACCAAAAGTAACGACAAACTGCACATTCGCTTTAATATTAGAACAACAACAATGGAGGAACTGGGCGTGCTCCTTGACAATACACATCCCAAATAGTATTATCCCATCCCAACCAAATACGTTTTCTAGCAAGATTGTTAATAGCAAAAGACTAACTTCGACTAATAGTTTGCTTGATTGAAAGCTCATTTAAGTGGTTTGCTTTAGTTTCAAGTAGCCCCACCATAGAAACACCTCCTTTTGGTATGATGACCAACGCTTAAATGGCTCCTTGACGAATTATATAAGAGAACGAGAAATTGATTCATTTGATTGACCTATGGAAATACATATATGTCCCATTCAGGGATTGAGAGAATTAAACAGAAATACTGTATCCAAACCATATCAGGGATATATTTATCTACAAAATCAGACCAAACACAGCACTTCCATCAAGGAGGATTACAGTGTTGTTCATGGTCAAGCACAACCAGTCCATCGGTACAACTTAGCATGGTACAGGAATCACATCCCATAGGCATGAAGCAAGCCTTCATTGTGTGGCCTGCACAGCATGAGATGCTCTACGATATGAATAAGTTAATGGCTTGTGGATGATTCAATAAGAAACTTGTTAAGAAAGAGGAAAATCACGAGTAACTATTCTTTTAAGTGTAAATATGCTTATTTCTTGTGGACTAATCTACAAACTCAGCTTCATTGGCACCTCAACAGACATGAAATGGCGACTAACTGCTCCACCTTTTTTTCAAGCTCACATATCATTATGAGGCCTAATAAGAGATTGCTTCTTCCGTGCTGGTCTATTATGTTGGAAGAACCAAAGGAGAGTTGGAGAACCAGCCCTTAGAAGTGGACTGTGCTCCTATGAAAATCCTAATTCTGTTGATAGAATAGATAGAGCTCATATGTGCTTGTGATAGATAGGATTATTCATCCATCGAACTTCTTGTTTATTGAATGTATCAATCCATATTTCCTGTACTTCCTTCTTTTCCTTTGAGGCCAATGCCACACCTTGTATAAAAGATTGTACCCTTTTGTACTCTTATTAATTTTTCAAAAAACTCCAACCTTACTCATGAAAAGCAACAGTCAAAAAGTGTATATGAGCTTTTTTATCTGTTTTGATGAGTTTTGATTGCTAAATCTATTAAAACATAATCAGGACATAAAATTATTAACTTACCAGATGGGAAGGAAAACCACGGATCTCTCTCTCCCCCACCCATCCCACCCACCAACCACCACCCCACCGCGCCCCCCCCCCCCCCCCCTTTTTTTCTAGGGGGGGTGGGCGGGGGTCGGGGTGGGTGGGGGGTGTGGTTGTGTGTGTGGTGTTGTTTTGTGTGGGGAGGGGAAGCAGGGAATTAAGTAAACCACAAAATTATTACCTACAAGGAAATAAAAAGACTTGCCTGATTGAAATACTAATAGTTTTCCACCAGTATTCTTCATAGCCAAGAAACCAGCCTGGACAAATCATGATCATCACATAGAAATATTCATGCATACAAAAACAAATATTGTATTTCAGCAATTAATAAGCAACACATAATGACATGGAGTAAATCAATTAGCATCATATCACTGCAGATACCAGTAGCGAGAGAAACAGATGGATCAAGACACGTTAATAACAGCATAGTCTTTTATATGAATGATTTTGGAAGCTTTGTTTTTCTCAGGAGATCCAAAATGCAATTTTTACAATATTGCCCATTTACATAATTTAATACAAACACAAATCTCTTCATGATGTTTCAATCCTATATTTTTGAAGGTTATAACTCTTTCAAACTGACTTATCATTGCAAAAAAAAAGTTGACAGAAACCCCCATAACACATCTCCCGACTCCTCTGTGTTTCATGTTTAGACACTTCTTATATTAATTTCATGGTACCAATGCAAACATCCAACGAATACGTCATCAAAGACAATATCAGAGGAAAAACCGCTGTACCTTAATTGCAGCACCAAATGCTGATTCAGCAGTTCTACTACTCTGGAACATAGTTGGGATGCTGTCAAGGAGGAGTTCCAAATGTTGATGACACTGCATTTATCAAAGCACAAATTAATACAGCAAAGTTATTGGGAACCATTAGAAATAAGAATACGACCAGCATGCATGCGCTTGATAGGAGAGAGGAGGACTAGACCTATAACATAACGATAAGATGTATACCATGCTGCCTTAATATTATTTTGATACTGACCTCAGAAAGAGGGACAATGACATCACTTTGCAGAGGCGTGTACACATCTTGAACATTAGGAACAATAAGCATCAGTGGCTGCAATCAATGACACCACAGTAGGAAACACACAAATAAATTTAATAGTTATTGGACAATTGATAGAGTATAATATGCCAATATCCAACAAAAAGTTAGTTTATGATTAAAATATTGCTAAGTCATGCTTTAGTACTTATCACAACCTTATCTTTATGTAGAATTAGATTTCTTTTGGGGTGCAAGTATTACTAACTGAAAGTTTGATAGCAAATGTCACAAATGACTTCCATTAAAAGGCTTTTTCAGTCAAACCCTATTTATGAGCCCGATAGAAGCTTCAAATCCGAAGGGGTCAATCTATGATAATTCACCAAAATATTCTTTAGATTATCAATATAATCTTTTACAAGCAATATGAAAATCAATATCCTCCAGGTTACAGTACTGAAAACAAGAAAGGTCCTGAAATGGGAACCAGTACTACCATAGAATGCTATCAGCATTAAATCCTCAAAGCATCAACTGAATGCTCATAATATTTAATTTCAGGAAACAACCTCCTAAAAGTGGTGGTAATTATTTGACTCACAGTAAACCAATCTAAACAGATGTACAAGGTTCTAGACTTTTAAACTACCAATCTCTATCATGATGAGGTTTCTTCATGTTTAGTGCAACTTTTGACCCAAGGAACTGTTTATAAATAAAGTTGAAAACTGATGCCATAAGTCCAAGCAAATTGAAATATAACACTAGGTACACAAGTAGCTGTAGAAAATTATTTAAGCTAAACTTTTTTTAGCTAACGTCAAATTCTCATTAACATAATGTAAATACGGTTACAAAAAAGAGCTATACAAAGATAGCCCTCACAAGAGGCCCAAAACCTTGAATAATGACGACTAAACAAAATATTAAAAAGAAAAATTGGTGCTAAGATTGAGATCTTCGTATTCTCATTCCTCTCTCTCCAAATATAATATATAACTATGCTGGTCAGAGTTTTCCATGGAATTGTTAGCTTTGGTCCAGTAGAGGTGAAGAGCACATGAATGTCATGGGCTTCAAAGGGAAGGCAACCACTACATTAGACGTTTTCTTTCACCTCCTTCATACTTGAATAGTGAAAGTAAACCGAAGGAATAAATGGTGATGTGATTCTTCTTCTCTCCTACGAAGGAAACATTGGTTCTGATACCTTACTCCCCATGGTGCAAATTTGTCCGAAGTGTCAAGTTTCTGTTGTGCCACAAGCCATACAATAAATGCATGTTTTGAAACCACTTTCTTGCACCAAACCAAGGTAAACCAAAGAACCCTTGCCTTTTGTCCTCTCATAACTTTATAAGATCCTCTATTTGAAAGTGTTTATTTTTGGACTATCCCTGCAAACCTATTGAAGTAAAGTCCGATTCAGAATCATTTGGTAACTCACTGTTTATTCGATCCCAAGTATCACCCATAGGTCACTCCCTACTTGCATCACTGATGCTGTTGCATAGTCAGTGCCTCCTTAAGACAACCAGTGGAATAAATCACCCCCTCACCTAACCACTCAGCCAATGGTCCATTTGGATACCACTCATCATCCCACAGAGAGATGTTGCCATTGCCAACCTTCCACCTAAAAAACCTTAGAGCAAAAGGTCTAATAAACTGCAACAACTTTCTCCATGTCCAGGATTCTAAGGCTGGAATATTGATAGACTACAGGTTCTTCCTTTTGATTAACTTAGATCGCACCTAGGACGGCCAAAGCCCATCTTCTACATCCATGCAAGATACCACAAATGCTTGAATTGTGCATCTTTGTCCCAAGAAATCAAGTCAGTGATCCCAAGTCCACCTTTAGATTTAGGCTAACAAACTAAGGGTGCGTGTTTGTTGGCTTAGCATTAATTTGGCATCTATTTCAATCAAACTATTTGTCAAAAATAGATACAGATGAAAAATGGATATTTTTACTCATAAACAAACCATACAGATTAGATATACATGCATATTAGATACAAATAAGATATAAATAAAAAATAAACTATCCAAACAACCACATTCTGCTTTTTGCTTTTGCTTTCTCATCATCATTTCCATTCCACAATAATTGCTTCATTCTACTAGTCAATTCCTTTAATATACTTTTCCGAAGGAGAAAATATAAGATCAATAGACCTAGATAGAGCATAACACACACTTTACCAGTTGTACACGGCCTACATAGAATAAATTCTTGTTTGTCCAATGGTTAATTCTCTTCCTATATAAGAAAATGGCAAGTGGCTTTATTTGGTTTCGATGAAGAACGTCAAATCCCCATATATTTTACTGGAAGCTCACCATGCCTAAAACTCAAAAAAAGAAATATTCCTTCCTCCAAATGCTGTGGAACTCCACTAAAGAAAATACTATTATTTTCTTGGCTAGCCTGAAGACCTAAAAGTGAGTGAAATTCCTATAAAGATTATTTTATGCAAGAAATTGATGGCATATTTGCTTAAAGAAAAATCAAGACATCATCAGCAAAACATATGTGATTTAAGCGCTCATTACGGCACCTCAAATGATAAGAAAATTTTTCATTCCCCAATTTTCAACATTAACTACAAAAATAACTCCATCACCAAGACAAAAAGATAAGGAGACATGGGTCCCCTAGTCTAAGGCCCCAGGAACTTAAGAAGAAGTCCACTGATTTACCATTGAGGATTGCATAATCCACAAAACAAATTGAGGAGGGAAGTTCAATGTCTTGAGGTTTGTGAACCATCTCACAATATTATATGCTTCCATAACATCTAACTTAATATTGCACATCTAGCACCAGGTGACGCTTATGTTAAGAAGAAGTTCTTGCACAATAAAGCTATTGTCTGCTATCCTTTGGCCTTTGATGAACTTCGTTTGCTCCTATCCACTATGGACGGAATCACTCTCTCAAGTCTCTCAACTATAATTTTACAGATACACTTGTACAAGGGGTGGCAACAAGATAGAGGCTAGAAATCCTTAAGGTAAGAAGGATTTTCAACTTTAGGGGCCAAAGATATACCAGTATATTTGATGAACTTTAACATCTTACCCATAAAAAAAAAAAAAAAAAAAAAAAAAAATTTCTTAACTACCATGCACACATCCTTTCAATGGCATTCCAAGTAAAATGTAAGAAATTTACATTGTAATTATCTAAGTCAGACCCTTATCTCACACTAAATCAATGATAAAGAATTTTATCGCCTCATCCGTTATAGGCCAAATAAGGCTGTTCCAATCTTTTTCATTCACCCTACTAGCTATAAAAGAATTCAGCAGATGAAGAAAATTAGATGCAGGCTCTACATCACAAAACAGCTCCAAAAAAGGGGCTTTCATCATTGATTAACTTCTTCATAGTTTGTCACATGCCAACCATCTAAATCACAGAGAGAGCACATCGAATTTTGCTGGATGGTACAGTAGAACGAGCTCAAATTCCAATCACGAAGTTTTAACCAAGTTATTCTTGATTTTTGTCCGGTAAAAGAATTTTCAATTGCACTAAAGAGAAAGTAATTCTCGAAGAGACATCTTTCACTATTCCAATCAGTCGCATCCAGATGTAAGCAACTAAAATCTTGGCATTCATGCAACTATACCTTTGCTCCCCAAATACGTTTTTGGATATTAGCAAACTCTTATTTGCTCAATTTCTAGAGGTATTTCTTAAGGATTTTTAGTTTGGATACCAATTGGAGCGTATGAGTACACTCAATAGTAGTGAAGATTTTTAGAGAAGAATTTTCTTTTCTAATTAATTTTACATCCCATTAAACATGGGTATTTGTATACAAATTTTGTATCTAATTTAGGAAAGTATATAAAAATAAAATACAAACTTTCTATAAACAAGCTAAATCAAATCTCCTAGAATCAAGCTAGTCAACATAAATCAAATCTCCAAGAATCAAGCCAGTCAGCACTCCCCCTCAAGTTGGTGCAAAGATGTCACACATGCCCAACTTGCAAACTAGTGTATGAAAAATCCATTGTTGAGACCCTTAGTGAACACATCTGAGTTGCTTTTCTGATGACACGAGACAAATTTAAGATGTCACTTGTGATTTTTTCCTTGATGAAGTGCCGATCAATTTCAATGTGTTTTGTTCGATCATGCTGAACTGGATTATGAGCTATACTGATGGCGGCCTTGTTATCACAATACAAGGACAGTTTCCCTTTCAGACAATCTCAATTCTTCTAATAATTTTTTAAGCCAAAGAAGTTCACAAACACCCTAGCCATAGCCTGTATTCAGCTTCTGCACTTGATCTGGCTACTACACTTTGCTTCTTGCTTCTCCAAGTAACTAAGTTCCCTCCTACAAGTACAATAACCAGATGTAGATCTTCTGTCATCTAGAGATCCAGCCCAATCTGCATATGAAAAGCTTCTATCTGGAGGTGACATGTTTAGAAAAGAGCAACCCTTTCCCTGGAGTAGACTTCAAATATCGCAAAATGCGAAAGACAGCTTGCATATGAGAATCTCGGGGATCATGCATGAATTGACTCACCAAGTTAACTGCATAGGCTATGTCTGGTCTAGTGTGAGAGAATAAATGAGTCTTCCAACCAACCTTGGTATCTTTCCTTATCAATGGATTTTCCTACTCCTGCCTGCATCTTGTGATTACTATCAATGGGCATTCGCTGGTTTACAACCTGTCATGCCAGTCTCCTTTAAGAGATCCAGATATACTTCCTCTGAGAAATAAAGATTTTTTTCTTGATCTGGCAACCTCAATTCCTAAGAAGTACTGCAATTTTCCTAGATCTTTGATTTCAAATTCTTGTGCCAACAGCTTCTTCAATCGGGCCATTTCTTCTCTGTCATCTCCTGTCATTACTATGTCATCCACATAAACAATTAGAAGAGTAAGTTTACCTTTGATGTTTTATGAAGAGAGTATGATCAGCATTGCTTTGTTGGTAGCCAAAGGAGATCATGGCTTTGCTGAATCTATCAAACCAAGCTCTAGGGGACTGTTTTAGTCCATACAAGGCTTTCTTCAGTTTACATACCTTTCCTTGACTTTGTTTATTATCAAAACCAGGAGGGATCTCCATATACACTTCCTCTTCCAAGTCCCCATGAAGAAAAGCATTCTTCACATCAAACTGTTGTAAGTCCCAATCAAGATTAGCTGCACAGGATAACAAGATTCTGATAGAGTTCATTTTAGCAACAGGGGCAAATGTCTCTTGGTAATCCACTCCATAAGTTTGAGTGAATCCTTTAGCCACCAATCTAGCTTTGAATCTCTCAATTGAACCATCAGCTTTATGCTTCACATTGAAGACCCATTTACAACCAACCAATTTCTTATCTGGTAGGAGTAACAAGTTCCCAAGTCTCATTTTTGGACAAAGCCTTCATCTCTTCAATCATAGCTTGCTTCCACTCAGGATCTATGAAAGCTTCCCTCCAATTCTGTGGAATAGACACAGAGGAAATAGACAAAGCAAAAATCTATAGGAAGAGAAAGGAATCATAGGAGACAAAGTTAAACAGAGGATGTTTAGTACACGACCTGACTCCTTTCCTGTGAGCAATAGGCAAATCTAACTCATTAGGAAAGGTAGATAACTCACCAGTAGAGGAGGGCTCTGTAGATTGCATGATGGCTTCTTCTACCCTGTTTCTTCTGGAATACCTCAACAAATCAGGTCTATCTAAACGCCCAATAGTCTCCCCTGAACTCTTTCTCCAATTTCACTCTCCCTTATGTCATCAAGAGGTCCCACAATCATGGGACTAGGAAAAATTACCTCTTCCTCCTCATTACTCTCCCCCTGAAGAGGTGATGAGGGATTATTGCTAAAATAGGATTCAAACTCTCGAAAGGTAACATCCATACTAACAAAAAATCTCCTAGAGGGAGGATGATAGCATTTGTAACCTTTCTGTGTAGGAGAATACCCAATGAACACACATTTAAGAGCTCTAGGTCAAGTTTCCCAGCATTTCTAGTGTACAAACAAACACAACCAAACACCTTTAGAGGAATAGTATATTCATTCTTACCCTTTAAAGCTTCTAGAGGACTCTGAAAATCAAGAGTTTTAAGTGGCATTCTGTTGATAAGGTAGGCAGCCACTAGAATAGCATCGCCCAGTAAGGTTTTGGCAAATTCATTGTGAACATAAGAGATCTGGCCACTTCTAACAAATGTCTGTTTTTCCTTTCTGCAACCCCATTTTGTGCACTAGTGTAAGGACAACTAGTTTGATGTATTATCCCATTGGACTCTAAATAAGCACCAAAGTTTTTATTCATGTATTCTGTGCCATTGTCTGTTCTCAGGATTTTTATCTTGGTATCAAATTGAGTGCAAATCATCTTGTGAAATGACTGAAAGCAGAGAAAACTTCACTTTTGGCCTTTAACAAATATACCCAAGTCATTCTTGTGCAACAATCAATAAAAGTAACAAACCATCGACTACCAGACAAAGAGATTGTTTGTGTAGGACCCCAGACATCAGAATGGATAGTCATAAAAGGAATAGTACTTTTATTATTATTTAAAGGATAAGAGTTTCTAGTGTGCTTGGCATACTCACAAGCATCACAAAACAAAGATTCCAACTGAGTTCTCAAGAAAAGACTAGGATATAACTTCTTTAACACAAAAAATGATGGATGCCTAACCGTCTATGCCACTGCAAAATTTCTTGGTTTACATCCTTATTATCTCCAAAAAAAGCTTGACCAGAGTCTTTAGTCCCATCAAACATGTACAAGCCATCATGCAATCTACCATGCCAATCCTCTTCCGGTTTGAAGATCCTGAAAAACACAAATGATTAGGGAAGAACACAATTTTACAGTTTAGGTCTTTAGTGATGGAACTAACAGATAAAAGATTAACAGGAAAGTCAGGTATGTGGAGAACGGATGAGAGTTTAATATCAGGTGTACAAATAATGGAACCTGTTCCTGAGACAGAGGTTAGGGAGCCATCTATTCTGACATTCTCCTCTTTAAGACATGAAGAGTAATTTTGAAGGTTTTTAGAAGAGCTGTCATGTGTCTATTCGCACAAATCAATAACCCAAGAATTAAGGAAGCTGTAAAAGCTGTACCTGATTGCACATGATTGGATGTGGCAATGGTGGAGGAGTCAAGTTTGGTTAGGAGGCGACGGAGATGCTGAATTTCTTCAGAAGACAAAATTTCTCTGAGCCTGTCTCCTTGGATGTCTCACCGTTTCTGCCACATTTGCTTGAGCCCTTGATGAATTAATTCGCTTTCCTCCACGACTCTAGTTGTCGACCATGTAGTTTCCAACAAGTCTCCTTTGTATGCCTTTTCCCACAGTAGTCACAGTGCAAGTGATCTTTATCAGAAGGAATTATCTTTGGTTGCTCATGGGAGGCAGCTAACCCTGACTTCTCGATTGGTGCTTGGTAAAGCATGACACCCCGTCGGCTTTCTTCCATTGAACATGAGAGTATGCATCCTCAAGAGAAGGAAAAGGAATTTTACCAGAACTTGAACCCTGATCTGATCATACTCTGGGTTCAAACCAGCCAAAAAATCATAAACCCGCTCCTTTTCAACCAGCTTTTGAAATAGTACTGCATCTTCGGTACAATGTGCTTGGAGATCCTGATAATAATCTATCTCTTGCCATAATCCACTTAATTCAGAATAATAATCAGTGATTGTCAACTCACCTTGTTTCGTGCCATGGATTTTATTCCGAATTTCAAATATCTGAGTCATTTCCTTTGTGAGAATAAGTGCGTTTAGCTGAATTCCAGATTTTCTCACAGTATCAAGTAATAAATATTGTTTGGAAATTCGAATGCATAGTATTCAAAAGCCATGTCATAACAAGTGAGTTTTCAGAATCCCATTGAGCATAAGTAACATCTGATACGTTAGGTGGTTTTTTATCTCCAGTAATATAGCCCAACAACTTTCAGATTTAATAAAAAGCAAACAAGCCCGTGACAGGCAAATACGTACTAGCCCCATCCAATTTAATAGCACTGATATGTGAGAGGGAGCTATTTCTATTGCCTTAGTGTTTCCATGAGAAAGGAACAAAAAACAACCAAAGGAAAGTTGCTGAGGAAAGAAGGGAACCTTGGTCAGAGCCTGAGACCGAGAAAAAACACGCCTAAAGGACCATAGAGAAGTAAGAAGGTCGGAGAATGACGGCGCACGTTCCGGGTGAAGAGCAACGGCAAACAATGGCCGGAGAAGTCCTACGCACTTCCACGCGCCGACGAGTGAGAATTCCTAGAAAGAACGATCAGCGTGTGAGTCCACGCGCAGCGTCAAACGGTGGTCGGTTTTTTTTTCTTTTTTGCAAGGGCGATCAAGGGATGCTCTTCTCTGTTGTAGGGGCGTTGACGAAAAATGAGGGAGGAAACTCAACCTCTCTTGAGAAGGGGAAAAAAAAAAAAAGAACCAGAACCCTAGTACTGCGGAGGGAGGAAAATACTCATCTCAGACGGTAGCAATGCTCTGATACCATGAATATTTTTAGAGAAGAATTTTCTTTTCTAATTAATTTTACATCCCATTGAACATGGGTATTTATATACAAATCTTGTATCTAATTTAGGAAAGTATATAAAAATAAAATACAAACTTTCTATAAACGAGCTAAATCAAATCTCCTAAAATCAAGCTAGTCGACAAGTAGTCTTCTAAACATGAAAAGGCTTAAAAAAAAAAAAAAAAATTAAATACAAGCTTTCGCGATGGAGCAACAAGATTGAGATAAACAATAACCAGACTATGAGTTAATAGCCCTAAGCTAGGATTATGCACTTCCAAGGCTGATAGATTTTTAGGACAACAGTGGTTCACCAAGGCTCTATCTAACCTTTGAGGATCGAGTTAGGGTAGCACTAATTGAACCAAGAATGCAAAGCACCAAAAGACTGTATCTCTTCCATCTCAGCTTCAAAACAAAAACTATTGAAATCTTCCATACCTCTAGTAACAACATTGCCTCCTCTCTTTTAATCAAAATTCCCACATTCATTAAAATCACCCAAGATAAGCCAGGGGTTTGATAGTGAGCTCTTCCCACAACATACTTCTATCAACTGCATTGTTAGCTCCACAAACAATGGAAATGAAACGAGTAAAATCAAAATTAACTTACAAATGCAATGAATGGTCTCGTTAGAGATGAAAATAACATCTAAAGACCAAAGAAACTGAGTTCCAACCAACCCATAATCGACCACCATGGTTCATAACCAGCTACCAGCCCGAGAATATATAGCCCCACATGTTGCTAACATTAGGAGCTTTACTTTAGTTTCAGAGATCCCTTAAAGGGAAAGCTTATTTCTCTACATAATATGACCACTTCTTTACATTTCAAAGGGTCATTAAGACTCCTAATGTTCCAACTCGCAATCAACATAAGGTAAAAAACATAGGGTAAAATTAAAAAGCAAAACACCCCTAAGAAACTGAAGAAGACGATTGTGTGAAAAATACAATTGTAATTGTGATTAGTAATCAATTTCCTGGTTTCTAGGACTAATTAAGGGTGTAAAATATTTTGGTATCCCTGAAATCGTGGAATTAAATAGGGAGTTGAATAGACTTAGTTTTCTCCTTTTTTAGCCTAAACATGTATCCTTACATGCCCATCTAAAGCTCTGTAAAAATACTAATTCATGAATGAGAAAAGTGAATTCTCTCTCTTATATTTCTCTCATTATTTTGAGATATAGTATCAAAGCCCTAGGTGGCTTTTTCTTTTTTTTTTTCTAGGTTTCAATTATTTCTTTAGCTTCATTACCATAACTTTCTTAACGAGCCTTCATTGCCGTTGCTTCCCCCTCCCCCCCGGTGATTCCCATCATTGTTATTGTTCTTGTCTCTTCAACTTTATTGCCAAATTCTTTTATCCTCGGTTTTCTCTAGGAAATAGCAAGAATCGTGTCTGAAATCAAATCCGCTCATCCTCTCCAATCTGAAGAAGATAATTCCAACCAAACTAATAGTGATTTGCAGAACATTCAGGCTACCTATACACTAAATGGAAAAAATTATTTGAAATGTTCTCAATTTGTTTGAACTTATTTGAAAGGCAAAGGAAAACTCAGCCATATTCTTGGAACAGGACCAAAGGAGGGAGACCCAAAATTTTATGCTTGGGATGAAGAAGACACGATGATCATGTCATGGCTATGGAATTCAATAAATCCTGAGATTAGTGATGACCTTTGCCAAAGCAATTTGGGATTGCATTCAACGAGATGTAGCCTGAGTGTATGAGATCAAGGTTAAAGCTAGTGCAATCAAGACAATCTGTGGTGCACTTATTGCAAGAAACCGAGGCATACCAAAGAACGTTGTTGGAAATTGCATGGTAAGCCATCTAACTCTAGCAAAAAGTGGGGCTACAGAGGAGTGCAGCAAAAATCATATAGTCAAGCACATTTGATGAAGCAAGCCAATCCTCCAAAATAAAAGGAAGCAAAAAGGACTTAGTGTGGAGGAGATTGAAAGACTTAGGGCTTAATAGGGTCTCTTGAAAAACCCTCCGGGTGCATGCTCATTAGCACTCTCAAGTAAGTCTACTCTCTTTTGGATTACATGCCTCAGAAAGTTCAAGAACTCTTGGATAATAGACTCAAAGGCTATTGACCACATGACTCATTCATCACAGTTTTTTCTTTCCCCATAAACTATGTCTAATCGGTAGGAAAATTTCTATAGCAAATGGTTCTCTTGCTACCCTGGCAGGAATAGGAGATATTCCTGTGACACCTTCCTTCATCCTTAAAGATGTACTCCATGTCCTGAAGTTAGCTGCTAATCTTATTTTAATCCAGAAAATTACAAAGGACCTAAAACATCACGTAAACTTCTATTCTTCTCATTGTGTTTTTCAGAAGTAGGACTCAAGGAGAAAGATTGGACTTGCTAAGGAGAAAAATAGAATTTATTACCTTGAAACACCAAATGCTTCAAGAGAAGTCACAAAAAATTCCCATCTATCATTGCTTAGTTACTCATTTAAAGATGCCATTTGGCTTCATCATTTTTGTCTTTGACACCCATCATTTAGAGTCTTGAAAATCATGTTTCCTACTTTGTTCAAAGGATTAGCCAACTAGATATTGCCAATTTTCATTGCAATGTTCGTGAATTTGCAAAATATAGTCGCGTATCTTTTCCTATTAGCAATAAAAGAAGTTCTTATCCTTTTCAGCTGATTTACAGTAATATACAAGGGCTTTCAACAATCCCAAATATTTTAGGATCACGTAAGATTGTTTCTTTAATAGATGATTGTACTCAAACCACATGGTTATTCTTACTCAAGCACAAATCAAATGGAAGCAATGTGATTCATAATTTTCATTCTATGATTCAAAACCAATTTGAAGTAAGAATAAAAAATTTTCGTGACAATGCACAAGATTATTTCAACCAAATTTTATCTTCCTACTTCCCAAAAGAAAAAATCATTCATGAATCATCACGTGTAAGCACACCCTAACAAAACAGGGTTGTTAAAAGGGAAAATAGCCATTAACTCAATTCTACCCAAGCTCTCTTATTCCACCAAAGACCTATTGGGAAGAGATCATTCTTACTACTACATACATGATTAATAGATTACCTTCAAGAGTTTTGGGTTTTAAAACTCCCATAGAGGTACTTGCACAATTTTATCCACACGTCAGAACTTCTAATGGCCTTTCACCTAAAATATTTGAGTATACTTCCTTCATTCATGTGCACAGTCAAAATAGAAGGAAACTTGATTCCTGTGCAACTAAGTGTCTCTTCATCGGTTATTCATCTGCCCAAAAGGGATATAAATGCTACAATCCTCTCTCAAAGAAACTTTACATAACTGCATATGTTACTTTTTGTTTTATAAAGTCAGTAAATTTCATGGATAAAAATAATTACAAGGACCTATACAAAAACACTATATGACTCCTAAGAGACCTAATATCTCAAGCATATCACTACCAAAAACAAAAAGGTATTAAGATCAAGATCTTTGCATTACAAATTATGAGTACTATTCATTATAAAAAAATAACTAAAAATCACTCTAACTACTACATTAGCTGTTTTGGAACCGATGCCTATCCTTCTCTCATTCCATTCCCTTCAAACAAAATAGATAACCAAGCTAGTAATAACCTTCCAAGAAAGATTTATTCGGGCCCAACAAAGTGAAAAAGATCTACTATATTGTTAGCATCCAAAGGAGAGATATTGCTAACAGAAATTTCCTCTTTTAAGCTCATCCAATTTCCTCGAACGAAGGCACACTTGATGAAAGGATGGTTATGAGATTCATCGTCTTTAGAGCAAAGCAACAGTTTTGGGACATAATGCCCCAATGAATAAGCTTGTCCATAATCAAGAGTTTTCATTGTGCTGCAAACCACAAAATAAAGAAATGTCTAGGGACTATCTTTTTTAACCATACAAAATAGAAGACCAATCCAACTTAGCCCTTGCTTTCTTTTCATCTTACTCCATAAAAAACGAGTTTAATACATGTCTAGGGTTCCTGTGGAAAAATATTACTAATATATAATTCTGATGAAATTAATTATTAATATACCATAGTAAAATCGCGTTTAAAACACAGGATATGATAATTTACACGTAAATCGCGGGAATAAAAAAGGATATAAACTTTATATAGTAATCACAATATAGGACTTAATCACATATCGCAATTACTAATTGCGATATGAATGTTTTTATTTGCGTGTAAATCGCGTTTGTAAACGCAATATTCATATGAATATCGCGATTACAATACGCGATATACGGTATACCATATAATGTTTGTATATCCAGATTTATACACCAATTTAGCAACTATATATTAGTAATTATTTTATTTTGACCTTAAATATAATTAATTTCAATTAGAGTTGTAAACATGAAATTATTCCATAAAAAACACTTCATCTTCGAAGTCAAATCCTTTAAATGCATTTAAGGAGAAAGAAAATAGAAAAAAAAAAAAAAAGGCACACTTTTCACGGGTTGGAAGCGGCCCGCATAAGAGAGAATTTTACTTGTCCAGTGATTGATACGCTTACTAAATCTTTTCATTAGAGATTGACAAGTAGACTTGTTAGGTTTTATAGATGAAACAGAAACTCCCAAATATTTCATAAGTAGATCACCCCGTTGAAATCCCAAAGTCTAACTTAGTACCACGTTATCTTATTGAGACGCATCACTAAGAAAGACATGGCTTTTTTCTTGACTTGCCATAAGACTTGAAAGCTCATAGAATTCCTGCAAGACATCTTTAAGTAAGGAGATTGAGTCTATATTCCCTTTAAAAAACAATTAAAATCATTTGCAAAGCAAAGGTGATTAAGCTTTTCTTTTCCACATCTCCAATGATGTGAGAATTCATTCTTCATTCCTACATCCCGCATTATACATGAGAATACTTCCATCACCAAAACAAAAAGATAAGGACGACTAGGGTCCTCTTGTTGTAAGCCTCGTGAGCTAGGAAAAAAACCCACTAGTTCTCCATTTAAGTTGATAGAGAACTTAGTGATCCACATGATAAATTGTGGAGGAAACTTCATAATGTTCAAAATTTGTTCTAGGAAACTCCATCGAACTTTATCATATCCCTACATAATATCTACTTTAATAGCACATCTAGGTCCCAAATTTTTCTTACGATAGCCCCAGAGAAGCTCTTGTGCCACAAAGATATTGTCAAAAATCCTATGGCCCTTAATGAAGCCATTCGCTCTTTTCCCACAAGGTAAGGAAGTACATTTTTAACCTCTCCGCAAAGATCTTTGAGATATACTTGTATATTGTATTGCAACAAGAGATAGGCCTAAAATCCTGTAAACTTGAAGGATTCTCCACCTTGGGGACAAGGAAGATGGTGGTAGAGTTTATGTTCTTCAATAACTTATCTATAGTAAAGAAATCCTTAATAGTTGTACAAAAATCTTTATCAATTATGTCCTAAGCTAAATCAAAAGAAGTTAACATTGTGACCATCCGGTCCAGGAGCTTTATCTTGAGCCATAGAGAAGAGTGTAGACTTAATCCCATCATCTAATATAATTTTTAATATCCCTAAAATCATGGAATTAAATAGAGGTTAAATAGATATAATTTTTTCCATTTTTAGCCTAAACATGTATCCTTATATATCCATCTAAAGCTCTGTAAAAATACTAACTCATGAATAAGAAAAGTGAATTTTTTCTGTTATATTTCTCTCATTTGTTACAATAGATTGGTCACCTAAGGCCTCTAACTCTTGGATTCTTTCTCTCGAGCCCTGTTCTTCCTAGCTTTTTTATTCTTCTTTTGTCGTTTCCAACAATACACTCCTACATATGCTCCTCTTTACCATTCTAATGATGGATTGTCCCCTCCTTTAGACTTACCCTTGAGGCTGACCAAAAAAAAAATGAGACAGTAATTTCTACCTATTACCAGAGTTATAACCAAGATTGTCAAATTCCTTGGAAGGAACACAAAGCAGCCCGAGAAATATTCACATAGATGGAAAGGACATAGGACTCAAGGTGTCAGAATCTGCTATCATCATGACCTCCTTTCCTTTCCCCGAAGTAATTGTAGCAAGGATCAAAGCATTAGTACCAAGATCCTCTTTAATAGCCACTCTTCGACAATGATTCAAAGAGGCTACAAAGTTTCCACCTTCTCCTAGGTTAGCATAAGGCATACAGGGGGCAACCAACATCCACCTCCTTCTCACATGAATTAGAACATTCGGTATCACTATGTCCAAGGACTTTACAGACTAAACATCAAGGAAGAATACGATATTCCACATCCACCCCATAAATCGATCCATCCACACATTCCATATCGAATCCTTTAATAAACTCATCATCTGCCTCCGTATCCACCAAAGCTATGACATAATATATCTAAGAGTTTGTGGTTGTGACAATGTCAACTAAAGAGGCTTATCTACCACACTAACAGCATAGGCCACTCCTTTGTTGTATAGGAATTTTATGGGAACTCCCCACAATTTAACCCACACTGGCATCTTCCTACGATGAATATGATTCAAAGCCATGCCAATGCACTATCTATCAAGCACCAAAAGGCAATTAACAAAGAACAGAGGCTGACTTAACACCATGAGGAGCTAATCCTCATTAGCAAGCTTGAACAAGAAGTAGCCATGGTCATTAAATAGCACCTCAATAAGTCCAACACTACCTTAAATCGAATTGGCTTGTTAGATCAAAAACATTCGAAATGCGTTGTCCTAATCGAAAGGAATTCCTTGCCCTCTATATGCAATAGAGAGTTGCACCAAGACCAAATTTCTATCTATCAATGAGCTGAGAAGATGGGGATTGAGAGCGACCATCCAAAACTCATTACCAAGTTAAGAAAATAGAAGGACACCGTAAGGCTCAAATAATTCGTAACTAAACTGAATAAGAGAGCGGACACATAAAAAATAATTGTTCATGAGACTTCACACATGAATTGCAAAACTAGCAAGAAATGGTCGATGTAATACCCCATGTAGACAACTTATCAAGTGTATATAACTTTTTGTTGATAGCTAGCCATAGAATAAAGCTATGCCTTAGGATGATGTGCTTATTCCACACCATTTAGAACCAAGGCACCAAGGAGCCTCTAGATTTAAGAGTTTGGTAAGCACTCTTAATAAAGAATCTTCCACTAAAGGATGCCGCATATTAGTTCATCTTCCTTAGAGGAGTCAGGGTGTAAGTTTGTGGGTATATTAAGTTTCCTCCAAAAAGAGGAATCCGGAAATTCCCAACACTCATCATCAATCAAATAGCAAAGTCTTGCATTTAGGAGAAGACTAGATGATCCTATCTCCCTAGTATTGAAGATACCATCAAGACGTCCCTATGGAAACCAAAAGTCTAACCAAAGGGATATGGACAGTTTATTTCCAACTATCCATCCAAAAAATTGTCAAGTCTGTCTTCTCAAATTCAAAAGTTTACCCCAAGTCCAAAAGCAAAAGGAAGGTCATTTAACTAACTAGAAGCTCTTTCCTTTTAAGAAGATGGTATAGACTTAATCCACCCAAATGCCCCTTACACCTCCACTATAAAGATACCATATGTGCTTCAATTGTACTGCTTTATTCCAAATTTCAGGTTTAGGGATCCCAAGACCACCTTCACCCAAAGGAGAATACACTTTTTTCCATCTCACTTTTGCTTTTAAAGTAATTTCTGGTCTTCCACAAGAGAAAACAAAACATGACCTAAGAGAGAGAGAGAACGAGACGAAGAAAAAAAAGAGAATAAAAACACCAGAGAAAGAGTTAGGGTTTAGACGAGGAAACCAGGGAAGGCAGCCACACTAGGCCTAAGAGAAGAAAGAAGGGTGAAGAAAACGAGGAGGTGAAGAGAAAAGGGTTAAAAAGGAGAGGTGAAAAGGGTTAAGGTGGGGGAAGAGGGGGAAAAAGAAGGGGTAAAGGGTAGACGGGTAGTGGGGGGATTGAGAACAGGAGGAAAAAATGACAGGAAGGGGAAGTGTTTAGGGCTTAGGCTGAAAGGGGACACTAAGGTTAGGCAAAGGTAGGAGAAAAGAGAAGAAAGGTCAATGACGAAGGGAAAAGGGGGAAGGGAAGGTGGGCAGTCAAGGAGGAGGGATGAGAGAGAGGTCAGAACTTTCTACATGATCAAGCATATATTCTAGCATTTCTTCTTCCCTTTTATTTTCTGGGTTTGCTTTTTGTGGTTCCTTTCCAATTTTCTATAGGGAATAATCTCAAAAAATTACTTCCACATCCCATTCTTGAAGATTCTTTAAATCCAAATTTCCAAATTTTAAAGCATCAAAAAGATGGGAGAACAGATTCATCATCCTAACCCTAGAGGCCTGCCTTCTTCATTACAATCTTTAAGGAAATCATCAACATGTGTTGAAGATTATGTAGGACATTCAAATCTGTTTTCTACAAAAGCTTTTGGAAAACATACAACAGGGTTAACATCCGACGAAAAAACATCAACATATGCATCATTGTTGCAGTCCGGTTCTAATTTTCAACAAGATCGACAGATGGGTTCTCATCCAGAAATTAATTCATGGACATATCCGATTGTTGTAGGACATTCAGATCTATTTTCCATGAAATCTTTTGGAAAACGTTCAACTGAGACAAACAAAAAAACATCAACATATGCATTGGTTTTGAAACATGGTTCTGATATTCAACATGTTTTACAAACGGGTTCACAGATTCAGGATTTTTCTTGTCCGTCAGATACTAATGTTTCAAGGGCTCAAACAATTGCTAGATTTTACCAAGCTGTGAAAATAAATTCAAAGATTTATAGACAGAGATTAGATTTATGCCAACATTCTTTGATTGCCAGAGTGACTCTCACGAAAGGTGATCATCCATGGTCGTTCTTAAAACTGAAGGAAAGATTATCCTCTATTTGGAAAATTTCCAATTGGAAATTTATTTCTCTTGGAAAAGGATTTTACCAAATCTTGCTTTCCTCTAAACAAGATAAGGATTTGGTTTGGGGACAAGGACCTATCAACCTTAATCCTGGTATTCTGAGATTACAACAATGGATTCCGGTTTTCGATCCTCAAAAGGAAAAATCAATGAACACTCAATTGTGGATCAGATTTTACAGATTGCCATGGGAATTTTGGATGCTTATATTCTTTCAGACATTGCTCGTGTGATTGGAACTCCTTTGCGCATTGATAAAAATACTTTGGAAGGTGAATTTGGACATTATGCAAGGGTTCTTGTTGATGTGGATTTGGCTAAAAATCTACAATATCAAATTATCTTGGAATGCGAGGGAAATCTGTTTGATATAGATGTTACCTACGAAAATCCTCCATTTTTCTGTAATATATGTCAATCTATTGGCCATACTCCATCTGACTGCAAATGGAATTTTAAACCAAAGATTGCTTCATCGGAGGAAATATCAAAGGAAAATAATAGAGGTCATTCTCGATCAAGAAAGGAATGGAAAAGAAAACAAGATGTGCAGGAAAAGCCCGTTGATGAAAGTGAACATAAAATTTATGATACAGCGGAACAGACGTTTGATAATGAACAGAGCAACTCTCCTAGGGTTGATGCGAATACAGAACGTAATATTCAACAAGATGATTTGTGTTCAAGGGAATGCTTCTACAGAAACAGATCAAATGGAGCTTTTGAATATTCTTATTGACAATGAGATTGTTAATAAAGAATCAGAAAAAGAAATGAATATGATATGTCAAATTTCTGGAAAGACACATACTGATCAAGAAGGTGATTGGCAAAAGGTATCTGGGGAAAAAAACAAAAAGAAAGTCTCCAAAACAACTCAAGCTTGTTGGGAATCGCCCTAGTACCAGGGCTTCTCTCAAAATTAAATCATGAATATAATGTTTTGGAATTACAGAGGTCTTATGAATGTGGGAACACAAAGAACTCTACATAATTTTTGTTTTTCCCACAAACCACAAATATTATGTTTAGCTTAACCAAAAGTTCCTTTTCATAATATTCCTAGTGCGTTTTGGGATTCTTTGGGTTATTACCTTGTGGCTAATAATGGTTTGAACATTCCATCTTTATGGATTATGGTCTCCTCTAACATTTCTACAGATCAAATCAATATGATTTCAAGATCTGATCAACATGTTACAATTTCCATAGACATGAATAATTCAATTGACTACATTACTGGTGTTTATGCTTGTGTGTTATCATCGGGCAAGATACAGCTTTGGGAAGATTTATATCAGGATTCTTTGATTTGTACCCAGAATTGGTATGTGTTGGGAGACTTTAACGCTTGTTTTGGAGCACATGAAAAGACTGGACGACCTCCGTCTTCTAGATCATGTAATGATTTTATCAATGCTACAAATGCTTGTCAACTAACTTGTTTGGATATGAAAGGAGCTAAATATACATGGTCAAATAACAAACGTGGTTCAAACAGAGTTGATATAAGATTGGATAGAGTTTTTGTTAATGAAATTTCTTTACAAAGTTGGAACAGCATTGAATGTATGGCTTTACCAAGACATCATTCAGATCATAATCCTTTGCTACTTTTGTGTAGCTACTGTTGTCTTACTGGCCCAAGACCTTTCAAATTTATGTCGATGTGGATTAATCATAAACAATTCAAAGAGGTGGTTGAAACGGTTTGGAATTCCTTTCAATTTCATGGACATCCTATGTTGGTGTTACAGAAGAAATGAAAATTTCTCAGATCATTTCTGAGAACCTGGAACAAAAATGTCTTCGATCATGTTGATTTGATGATTATGGCTGCAAAACAAGACCTGTTACGGATTCAATCTCAAATAGATACTGATGGTTATTCGGATGAGTTGTTATCTGCAGAAATGGAAACACATTCTACTTTAAATTTTCATCTTAAAAATAAAGAATGTATGTTAAAAGAAAAATGCCAGGTTGATTGGTTAGAATCTGGTGATAGGAACTCAAAATTCTATCATGCCCTTCTTGCTAGAAGACATCCTCAATCTGGTTTAAATTGTCTGGAAATCAATGGAATCTTATCCATGATTCGGTGGAAATTGAGAATCACATCATTAATTTTTATTCTGACTTATTTTCAACTAATTCTTCTCACAGTAAGGATTTTTCTGATGTTGCTATTGTGGTACCAAGAATTGTCACGGATATGCAAAATGAATCCCTTTATTGCATTCCTTCTGATATGGATATCAAAGGCACGGTTTTTTCAATGGATCAAAATAGCTCCCCTGGTCCCGATGGTTTTACAGGATTGTTCTACAAACATTGCTGGGAAATTATTGGAAAAGATGTTTGTAATGCTGTAAGAAGTTTTTTTCAAACAGGAAAAATTATTGATGGACTCAATTCCAATAATTTGATTCTAATTCCCAAAACAGTGGGGGCTAAACAATTGATAAATTTAGACCTATTGTGTTGGGAAATTTTTTGTACAAGATTATCAGTAAAATTCTTGCAGACAGATTATCTACTGTTGCTTCTGAGGTCATTGATTCGCATCAATTTGGCTTCTTACATGGACGGCATATACAAGATTGTATTGCAGCTGCTTCTGAAAATATCAACATCCTCAATAACAGAAATTATGGAAACAACATGGGAATAAAGATTGATATTAAAAAAGCATTTGACACTTTGGAGTGGGATTTCATTGATGTGGTTCTTGAAAGCTTTGGCTTTTCATCCAAATTCAGATGCTGATACAAAACATTTTACATTCAGCAAAAATTTCTATTTGATCAATGGAACTCCTAAAGGATTCTTTGCTTGTTCTAGAGAGTTAGACAAGGAGATCCATTGTCTCCTTTACTTTTTGATCTGGCAGAAGATTATTTGAACAGGAAATTAACATCTCTTTGTGAGACACGAATTTTAGTTCCAATGTATTCAACAAGGAAATTGGCTTGTCCATCACATCTTTTGTATGCTGATGATGTTATAATTTTTGTCAAGCCACAAGGAAAAATATTAGAGTCATAAAATCAGTTTTTGATCTTTATGGCTCAATTTCTGGGCAGATGGTAAATTGGCACAAATCAGAGTTTTTTTCAGTAAGCATATCCCCTATAGACGAATGGAAACACTCAGAACTGATCTGAACATGAAGCTGGGAGCTCTTCCTTTTAATTATCTTGGAGTTCCTCTGTTTTCGGGTGCTCCTAGAAGATCTTGGTTACAACCTATTGCTGACAAGATTATTTCTAATTTGATAATTGGAAAGGAAAGTCTTTGTCTATGGCAGGTAGACTTGCTTTAGTTAACTCTGTCATTCTTGGTTCTTTCTTGCACTCTTTTTCAATATATAAATGGCGACTGTTGATTAAAAAGATGGAGAAGGCAATAAGGAATTTTATCTGGACTGGATCTATACATACAAAGAAAATGATAGCTGTTAAGTGGGAAATTTGTTGCAATCCGAAGGAGGAAGGTGGCATAGGAATTAAAGCCTTCATGCCATGAATTTATCTTTATTAAGTAAATTGGCTTGGAAGGTATGTTGCATGATTCTTTTGTTTTCAGATTTTTTAGACAACGGTTTTATAAATCACCAGCACAGCCGAGATCTTATTTATCTTCAGTCTGGACTTCAATTAGATATTCTAATGCTTTCATCCGTTCCAATGGACAATGGAGTATTGGTTCTGATTCTAATCTAAGCTTCTGGAATGATAATTGGTTAGGATATGCAATAGCAGATCATATTGTTATTTCTTCTTCAATCAGTAAGAATTTGACAGGAAAAGTATCAGATTTTTTTCGAAATGGAAAATGGCATTTCACAATGGATTTTAGATCTAAATTTCCTGATATTTGTGATGATATTGAGAGACTTTCACCATCATTTATGCAACATGATGATTTCATTTTCAAACCTTCAAATGATGGTAAATTTTCTTGCAAAGTTGCTTATGATTTAATTAGAACTCATCAGCCAAAAGTTGCTTGGGGTAAATCACTTTGGAGACATTTTCTTCTACCAGCGAAATCTTTTTTATTATGGAGGGTTTTACATAATAAGATTCCGACAGACGATCTTCTTATGAAAAATGGATTTCAGTTTGCTTCTAAGTGTAGATTATGTCATTTGGAAAATGAAAGTATCAACCATATTTTTCTTACTTGTCAATATGCTATTGAAGTATGGAAATCTCTTGAATATTTGTTTGATATTAAAATTAGCATTCCTTCTTCCTTTGCTGAATTTTTCAACAAAGTATGGAAATTGAAATTTTCTTCTTAGATTGAGCCTTATTGGAAAGTGGGTTTTCTGTTTGCTATATATTATATATGGCTAGTAAGAAATCAAACCACTTTTCATGACATTCACATAGCAGTATCATCTACAATAAGGCGCATATTTTGTTCCATAAAAGCTACAGAATAGTTCAAGATTAGACATATGAAGAATTCACAGCAGGATCTTATGACACTTCGCAAATTACATGTTTCTCCTTTGATTAGGATAGCTCCTAAAATCATTAAAGTCATATGGATCAAACCTCTAATGGGATGGATAAAGATTAATACTGATGGTGCTGTAAGAGGATCTCCTGGTTTATCTGGTGCTGGTGGTATTTTTCGAAATCATGAAGGGATGGTATTGTCTTCTTTTATGGCTCCTTTAGGAGTTGGATTTGCTTTTGAAGCAGAATTATCAGCTATCATTCTTGCTGTGTCAAGAATTCATCTTTTCTATCCAGCTCCAATTTGGATAGAAAGTGATTCCAGTTATGCAGTTAATCTTTTACAGCATAGAAGCTTGGAGGTACCATGGAAGTTCAGAAATGAATGGATTAAATGTCTAAATACGCTTAGACATTTTCAGGTTCACATTAGTCATATTTATAGAGAAGGAAACTCAGCTGCTGATCATCTAGCAGTCAAGGCAATTAATATAGGTTCTATAGTTTGGTGGAATACTTTTCCAGTATCTTGCTCTTCTTTTATAGCCAATGATGTTTTTGGCAAGGAAAGATATAGATTTAGCTAGTTTTAGTTTTGGTTTTTTAGCCCTTTAGGGTTGTTTTGTATTTAACAGTTTGTTTTCTTTTTAATAAATTTTTAGAAGTCCTTTTAGATGATGAGGTGCTAAGGATGTGCCAGCCTAGCTGGGATATCTGGGTGCACTAACCAATTAAGGGCTTCTACCTATTTAAAAAAAAAATATATATATATAAAAAAAAAAAAAATGTGCCAAAAGACAAACACAATTTTCCTGAGGTTCTATATATTAAAATGCCAAACCAACAAAATCAAAATGCAGACTAGATGGTACAATATATAAGACCTGCTGCAATGCACGCTTTAAATTGTAGAAGTGGATTGTTGAATCAAATGTTGCAATCCCCACCATAGTTCGAGGACCTTCCTGCAAGATGGGAGTACAAATTTTAGGCCATGAAATAACCTCTGACCAGCATCAAAGAGCAAGCAGAACAGAACACTTGAACAACAAATGAAGAACATCACAACAATAGGATAGGGGGGCACAGAAAGCATGTGGAAGCACAGGTGAATCAATATGTCGGATTAAGGAAAAAAATAACCATCTTTCTAAAAAAAATTATACAAATCCATGAGATGAAAAAATAATCCCAAGAATAGGCAAGTTGACCTCGTCTCTTGAAGAGACGAGGTCATTAGTAGCCGACCTCGTCTCTTCAAGAGACAAGATTGAAGATGACTTGATTCAACCTCGTCTCTTGAAGAGACGAGGTCAGCCATTAATGACCTCGTCTTTTCAAGAGACGAGTTCAACTTGCCTATTCTTGGGATTATTTTTATCTTAGTGGCATTTTTGTAATTTTTTTTTAAAAAAAGTATTATTAATTTCCTTTTCCCCAATATGTCACCACATATTGATAAGAAAAACTGTATATCTCAACTCTGCAACAGCACATTGCACGATTACTCCACCCTTAGCCAACATATAAAGCTAAAATGTAAAATTAATTAAAAATATGTTACACTACATGCAGCAGTATGTTCTAAACTTTTTGTTTTGCAGCTCCAAAGCAATCATCTAGACTTAATATTCCATTTGTACTAGTGAATTTTTATTCAATCAAAAAATATCTATATAATAAGAATTTTGAAAACAAGAATTTTTGGGTAATGACCGACACTTCATAACTCAGATATTTGGTTTTCAGTTGAAAATCTAGCCCCTCCATGGTCTTAATTACATCTCACCAGTTTATTCATAATTAAGTCAACTAATATTTAACATGATATGTAATTTCTACTAAAGACCATGTCAAGTCTTCACCTACTCAGAAACAGAATGGATCAAGGTACCTATGTTAAAGCATGAATTTTGAAAGAAGAGGCTGCAACTATTGCCAATAAAAATTACAAAATTCAATAAACTACAAAAGTGCGTCAATAAGAACAACACTAGAACTCACAGGAAGATCATTGATGGCTTGACTAATTGCACTACATGCAGCAGCAGTAGCGCCAATTTGCACCGCATTCATTGATACATCAATAAGAAAAAAATATACTGCTGGCATCGGTTCACGGATCTGGAAATAAGAACATGGCACAAAAGTTACCAGTTAGCTCAGACAGAGCAAGAAAGAACATAATCAATCCTGAGAAAGAAACATTTTAACTATGCATGGGCAAAAATTATACAAAAGCAAAAAAAAATGAGTAAACCCTTTTTTTTTTTTTTGTGTGTGTGTGTGTGTGTGTAAGAGGGTGGGGTGTCAGGGAATATTTCTCTTCCCTCTGTTAGTTTTCTTTTCGCTAAAAGAATAGTCCTTTTGCATGAATCGGAAAACATAAAGGCAAACAGTCCATCAAAAATTCTCAGAAGGTTTAGTAATGGTGTGATAAAGCAAAAAATATCCAAGACTACCACAATAAGTTACAAGGATTTGTATCATCTATACAAGTTAAAATGCATCCTTGAGGTATAGGAATGGTGGTAAAAGATATATGGATTACTTACTAATACCTTACCTGTAATTTTACCAATTTGCAAACACAATATCTGTGTTAATATTTTTTTTAGCAAATAAGTGACTCATGTTTCATACAAAAGTATCAATATTATTAAATATTATTTGAAAAATATATATTAGTGTCTTATTGGTCTAAAATAATTACTAAATATAATTAAATAAATAATTAATTAAAAAGTAATTTAAAAAACCAAAGAAAATGAAAAAAATGTAAAATTGATTTTTTAAGACCGGTAAGATATTAATACATGTCCTTTTAAAACTATTAAATAATATTGACACTTTTGAATTAAATACAAAATCACTTATTTGTCAAAAAATTAACACTGGTCATGTATTTCCAAATAGGTCAAACACAGGTAGGGTTTTTGTAATTAATCATTGATGCGTTTTACATCTCGAAGGGGCTACAATTTGAAATACCATTATTTCTGGTATAGAAGTTCATATAAAAATGGTAACAATTTAACATCTAAAATTTAAGAGTTATTAAAACAGCAGCAACATTCTGTGAGAAGGAATGATTAACTTTTTTTTTTTTTTTGGGGTAAAGGTCAAATTATCATTACTTTTATAAAAGGAAAACTTTACAGAAGGAAGCATCAAAACGCTGAAACAAAAAGCCCCGAAAACTAAAACAAGAGACCTGAAAACTCAAACATAGCACCAAAGGTCAAAATGGTACCAAGGTCGAGAATTCAGCAATTACAATGCATTTGGGCTTATACAAGCAAAAAAATAAGAACAAATGGATCTAACTATGTCAACAGTATTCCATAATCTCTTTCCCACTCTTATCTCATTTCTTTCTCTCCAAATAAAATTAAAAACTAAGCCGGTGATGATTTTACAAGGTAATAACTTCCTTTGATTCCAAACGTAAAGACTTCCCTTAAGATTTGCAGCACTTGAAAGAAAATATTTGCACTCAGTTACTTTAAGCTTCAATAACTTCCATACCTCTACAACAAATGGACACTTAAGAAAAAGATGATCATGAGTTTCCCTTCTTTCTTACACAAAAAGCAACAATTGTTATTTGTAACTCCAAAAGGAACTAACTTATCTTGGGTGATATATCTTTAATGAGCAGCCAACCAAGGAAAAAAAGAGTATCTCGGTGCTATTTTCTTACACCAAACAAAGTTGTGCCAAGTAACCTTATCTCAATGGTTTCGAATGAGGTCATAAGCTTCTTTTATAGTTAGACCTTTAGCTGCGTTTCTTTTCCACACTAGTTTATCTTCCATGAATAGGTTGAGATTATAGTCATTTGCCAAATCACTTCTAATGCAACTCCATATTTCACCATCGGGCCACTCCTATTCCCCTTCATTTATTATACAGCATAGTCTAGCTTCTTTAGGATAACTAGATCTATATATCTCCATTTCTCCCAATCAATCCACTAATGCTCCACTAGGTGCCAATCATCGTACCAAAGTGAGATACGGCTCTCATTCCCTATCTTCCATTTGAGTAAGGAGCGTGCAAGAGGTCGAAGCTGTAAAATCTTCCACCATGACCAAGATGCCATGGAAGGACTTTTAACACACCATAAATTCTTCTTTTTTAGCAACTCAGATTTGACCCAAGAAGGCCTAAGAGAGTACTTACATCTGAACATAAATACCAAATATGTTTCATTTGAGTTGCCTTGTTCCAAGTCACCAAATCAATGATTCCTAGGCCTCCTTCGTTTTTTTTGGTTTACACACAGTATCCCAATCAACTTTAGCCTTCGCTCTCTCTTCATCACTACCGTTCCATAGAAACCTTTTCATCTTCTTTGTCAACTCTTTGAAAATACTTTTTGGGAGGATGAAGATAGAGGACCAATAGACTTGAATAGTGAAAAGAACACTCTTCACCAGTTGATGTGCCCTACATAGGAAAGGAATTTGCTTGTCCAAATATTAATATGTTTGCTACATCTTTCAACCAAAAATTGACAAGTGGACTTGTTAGGTTTGGAGGATGACAAAGGAACCCCCAAGTACTTCACCGGCAAATTCCCTCCTTGGAAGTTTGAAATACGATGAATTTCCTCTTTTAAAATCTGATCTACACCACTCAAGAATATATTACTCTTTTCATGGCTAGCTTTGAGACCAGATAAGTAGAAAAAATCCTCTAATGCTTCTTTAGCCAAAGCAACAGATCTTGTGTTATCTCTAGTAAAAATCATGACATCATCTGCAAAGCATAAATGGTTAAGCTTCTCTCTTCGGCAACACCAATGGTATGAGGATTCTTTCTTTTTACCAATTTTTTCATAAGACAGGAGAACACTTCCATAATCAAAACAAAAAGGTAAGGGGATATAGGTTCACCCTTGCGGAGACCATGTGAGCTAAAAAAGAAACCAACTAATTCTCCATAAAGATTAATAGAGAATTTTAGGGTGGTAACACATTGCATAATCCAAGTTATGAATTGGGAAGGGAAACCCATGGCTACCAAGGTATATTCTAGAAAGCACCAGCAAACATTGTCATATGCCTTCATGATGTCTAGCTTTATAGCACATCTTGCACCAAGATTATTCTTATGGTAACCCTATAGAAGCTCCTGAGCCACTAGGATATTATCCATTATTCTTCTACCTTGAATAAGGTTGTTTGCTCCTTACCACAAGATAAGGGAGAACAAGTTTTAGTCTTTTCACCAAAATCTTAGATATACATTGTTAGATAGTATTGCAACAAGAAATGAGTCTGAAACCCTTCAATTGAGATGGGTTCTCCACCTTAGGAACAAAAGAGAGCTGTAGAATTAATGGATTTCAAAAAACATCCAGTGGCAAAGAAATCACGAATGGCTAAGCAAATGTCTTCTCCAATAATGCTCCAGCCTTTGCGAAAAAAATTAGCATTGTATCCATCTGGCCCCAGGCTTTATCAAGAGCCATATCAAAGAAAACTGATTTAATTTCCTCTTCACTCACTGGTTTAGCGAGGCACTCTAAATCATCATCTATACTCACTTTCTTAGATATTAACTGTTGAATCCTTAAAGAGAGGTCTTCAACCGCCTCAGCTCTTTTGAAAAGATTCTGAAAGTAGTCCACTACCATCCCTTGATATTCTCATGTGATGAAACTCGATGACCTTCAGCATTTACAAGAGAACGAATAGAATTCCTATGTGTTTTTTGTTGCAAGGATTGAAAAAAGAATTTCGAGAGTCTGTCACCTAGTTTAAGCCAATTGACCCTTGACTTTTGCTTAAGAAAACTCTCTTCCGCTGCACTAAGAACATAATAGTCTTTAAATAACTAAATATCAAAGGCTGTGAATAAATTTATGTTGCAATCAATCTACTTAAACTTCTTGGCATTAAAAAAAAATACTGCAATCAACTAAAACAGATGCACAAACATGATATATCTGTCTCAAAAAAAAAAAAAAACAATTACACCTGTTAATCATCATGGATTATAGAGCAAGATGAACGAGGATGTTTTGACAAAGACTAAATTCTTCTCATTTGTTTCCTCTGGCTGCTATTTGCAAGCTTATTCAAATACAATATCATCCCATGGGAAGCAGCTTTTACTCACCTAAAGAATTTCTCACCAGATACTTGGGAAAAAAGTGAATGATTCAAGTTACAGTAACTAGACCTTCTTCTTATGATTACTAATCTATTGCAAGTTATAAATCTTCAACCCATTTAAGAATAACAGAACTGAGGAAATATAGTTTCAAAAATGAACACATGAAGTCACTTCAGTACAAGTTGTAGAATAAGTGATGATAAAGGCAAGCATTATGCAAATCAATGAGGAGAGAGGGAACATTCTAGGTGTCAACACGTAGAATAAGGGAGTGGCTAAGATCAAATCAGGTGCACAAAAATATTACAAAACGAGCTCACCATGTACTCCTTAGAGGCAACAAACTCGACTGTTCCTCTGCACAACTCAGGCCTCTCATCAGCATCTCGACGCCTTCCATCAGGACCCAAATTACAGTAGTAATCACGGGGAGTCTCATCAGTAAAACCTGCCAAAACAAAGTTGCATTTTGAGAACATTTTGCGAAAAATGACAGCTTCTTTTGTTTTCTTTTTTAGCTGATTTGACTGCTGCAATTTTTTATTCTGTTTTAATTAGGATGTATTTATTAGCCATTAGTGTATGTTTATTAGCTTTTATAGGACCATAATTTCTGTAAATTAGTTGTAATCTTTCCTTATTTAAGGTAGGTATTATGTTGTATAATGTATATAAACACCAGCTAATTTGCTGTGTAAAAATATAGAAAGAAAAATATTCTTTTCTCATGGTATCAGAGCCGATGGTTCGGCTGGGAATCTCTATGGTCGGCCCACCATGTGAAAAGAAAAATTTTGTGGTATGACTCGTCTCTAAACTTGTAATGAGTAGAGATGAGACCACTCACAAAATAGGTTTAGTGGAGTCAGTTTGACAAGCTTCTTGAGGAGGGATATGCCTACCTCGTTGTGGAGATTCACACTTGAGGGAGAGATTGTTAGGATATAAGTGTGAAAATCCCACATGGCAATGTGGAACTTGTGTGAAGAGTTTATAAGAGAAAGACCCATCAACCCATTGCCTTAAGGTTTTGAGTTATAGATAGTGTCTAAAGCCATTTGTGCAATCATTCACAAAGCCCATTGGATTTCTCCTCATTGAAGGCATACTTCAACTCCAACAAATATTTTTCTCTAAAACAGAAACCCTAAAAAAAAAAAATTCCATTTCAATCGAAGGAGCTTCATCAATGGAGGTCATCCCAAGTTTGACCAGTCAATAAGGAGTCGTCGATAACCAGCCCTTCAATATCACCGGACATAAATTGAATGGCCAGAATTACCTCCAATGGTCCCAATCAATTCTGATTTTTATTAGAAGCAAAGGAAAAGATGAGTATCTCACCAGAGAAGCAATCCAGCCCAATGAAGAAGACAAAGCTTTCCGAACATGGAAGACGGAGAACATGGTAATGTCATGGCTTCTCAATTCTATGACCAACGAGATAGGAGAATATTTTCTTCTATATGAAACTGCTGCAGAGATTTAGGAGGCAGCAAAAGAGGCGTATTCCCATATTGAAAACACATTGGAATTATTTGATATTGAGTATGTTCTCCATGATCAAAGATAAGGAGAACTCAGTGTCACTCAATATTTTAGTATTCTTAATCGTTTTTGGCAGCAGCTTGACATGTTTGAAAACATCATTAGAAGTATAAGGATGATGCTCTTTACTACAAGAAGATTGTGGAACAGAAGCGCTTGTATAAGTTTGTAATTGGTCTCACAAAAATTTGGATGAAGTGCGTGGAAGAATTCTCTCAAAGCAACATATTCCCAGTTTGCATGAAGCTTTTGCAGAAGTGAGAAGAGAAGAAAATCGAAATCAGGTCATGTTGGGAGTTCAAAACTCACCCAGCAATAACAAAGGAATTGCTCTTGGTGCAAAAAGTGGCTAGCAACCTATCACAAGTGGGAAGCTAAGGAAGAAGAGACCAAAGTGTGATTATTGTCACAAACTTGGTCATACATGAGATAAGTGCTGGGATCTTCATTACAAGCCAAATGATTTGAAGTTCAACAACCAAAAAGAAAGCAAGGGACGATTTGTTGCCATGGAAGAAAAATCTGAAAACCCTGGTTCTGTCCTCTTTAGCAAGGAACAATTGGAACTACTCCAACAATTGTTCGTTCAACAAAACAGTACCTCATTGCCTAACATATCTTCTGGTGTTGTGGCTCATAAAGGTAATACCTGCCATGTTTTTAATGTTAAAACAGAAAATTGTAGTGTTTGGATAGTCGACTCAGGAGCCTCGGATCATATGACTGGAGATAAACAATTGTTTGTTCATATGAGACCATGTAAGGAAAAATGATATGTTCAAATTGCTGATGGCACACGTTCTCAAGTGGCTAGAATTGGAACGGTGGAGATAACTAAGGATTTAACTCTTTACTCTGTGTTATATGTTCAAAGTTGAACTATAATTTATTGTCTATCAGTAAACTTACTTAGAACTACAATTGTGTTACTAAATTTTCTAAAAACTCATGTGATTTTCAAGATATGGATTTAGGGAGGACTTGCAGTGCTAAGGAGTGTTCAGGGTTATGCTTCTCACCAACAACAAGTCTCCAAGTGGACAAGCTCTAAATGTTGGAAGTCTACATTCTTGCGATGCTTCTCTTAATATCTCTAGTATAAATAACGATGTTATGCTCTGGCATTATCACTTAGGGCATCCAAACTTTGTATATCTAGAGATGTTATTTCCTACTTTATTCAAAAATAAAAGTTCAAAGTTATTTCCATGTGAAGTTTGTCAGTTGTCAAAACATACTCGAACTGTGTTCCCAAAACAAAATTACAAACCATCTCGTCCATTTACAATGTTTCATAGTAATGTGTAGGGACCCTCTCGTGTACAACATGTTCTAGGGTTTCGTTGGTTTGTGACCTTTATTGATGACCACACTCGGTTAACTTAGGTTTTTCTCCTTAAAAAAAATTGAAGTCGAAAAGGTCTTCAAAAATTTCAACTCAATGATTCAAAACTAGTTTCAAACAAAAATTCAAATCCTTAGAACAAATAATGCAAAAGAATTCTTTAAAACCACCTTAGGGGATTATATATTAGAACAAAGGATTATTCAACAAAGTTCATGTGTTGATACTCCTCAATAGAATGGCATCGCATAACGCAAAAGTAGACATCTTCTGGAAGTTGCTCGTTCGCTAATGTTTACTTCTAATGTCCCAAAACAACACTGGGGAGATGTTATTCTCACTTCTACATTTCTCATAAACCGGATGCCATCTCGAGTTCTCAAATTTCCTAACCCCAATCCAGGTCCTTCTCAAACATTATCCCTCTTCACATCTCATGTCATCTATTCCTCTCAAAGTCTTCGAGTGTTCCACCTTTGTTCATATCTATTCTCATAGTCGTGGAAAACTTGATCCTCAGGCCATAAAGTGTATTTTCCTTGGTTACTCCCCAAGTTAGAAGAGTTATAAGTGTTATTCGCCAACAACAAGAAGATATTATCATTCTATGGATGTCACTTTCTTTGAGAATCAACCCTTTTATCCCAACACTGCCATTCAAGGGGAGAAAGAGTACAACAAAGAATGTCAATCCTGGGATATGGACATAGATAATATCCCATCACAGAAAGTTCACCTTCAGATTATACCACTTTTGTTATTCCTATTATTTCTCTACTAAGTCTGAAAACTCCTTTGAGTCTCCCGTGTCTGACTTGCCAACAAACAAGGAGCTTTGTGTTTACTCTAGAAGAAAAACCATTAATCCAAAAGGATAACCTCGAGTGCTACCAAGGACTGTCCAAGAGTCCAATCTGAACTCATTGAATGAAAGCAAATCACTGGATGATGAGAATGGAGGTAATTCTATGTCCGAAAATTATACTGGTGAATTTCCTGTAGTATATGATTTGGATGTTCCTATCGCTCATCGAAAGGGACTGAGATCATGTACCCAACACCCCTTGCACAATTATATATCTTACTCAAATCTTTCACCAAAGTTTCAAACCTTTGCAGCAAATCTCATGACTGTGCAAGTACCAGTCAATATCCAAGAGGCATTGAAAGATGTTTTTTGGAAAGCAGCAGTTCTTGATGAGATTCGAGCTTTACAAAAGAATCAGACTTGGGAAATTATTGGCCTACCTCCACGGAAGAATCCAGTAGGATGCAAGTGGATTTTTACAATTAAATACAAGGAAGATGAAGTATTGATAGACACAAGGCTCGATTGGTAGCAAAAGGCTTTACTAGGTCTTATGGTATTGACTACCAAGAGAACTTTGTTCCAATAGCAAAGCTCAATACTATTCGTGTACTTTTGTCCCTTGCAACAAATTTAGACTGGCCTTTGTTACAACTAGATGTGAAGAATGCATTCTTAAACGGGGGGCTAGCAGAAGAAGTGTATATGAAGATTCCTCCAGGGTTTGAAACTCCTGACACACAAAACCGAGTTTGTAGACTTAAAAGATCTTAATATGGTCTTAAACAGTCTCCAAGAGCTTCGTTTGAGAGATCAACACAAGTAGTAAGGTCACACGGCTATTAACAATGCCAATCCGATCACATATTGTTTGTCAAGAGATCTCAAACAGGGAAGTTGTGTATCCTCATCGTATACGTAGATGACATCATTATTACAAGTGATTTCTTAGAAGAAGTAACTAGTTTGAAGATGATTTTGGCTAGAGAATTCAAAGTCAAAAACCTAGGGAACATGAGGTATTTTCTTGGAATGGAGGTAACAAGAACAAGTGAAGGTATTTCTATAACTTAGAGAAAATACATTCTGGATTTACTAACAGAATGTGGAATGCTCAGGTGCAAACCAGCAGATAAACCAATGGAAGTAACACACAAGTTGGGTAGAGCTGAAAAAGGCACGCCAATTGATAAGAGTCGATACCAGAGATTGGTGGGGAAATTAATCTATCTTTCACACACTAGACCTAACATTGGTTTTTCAATAAGTGTTGTGAGTCGGTTCATGAATGATCCACAAGAGGAGCACATGGAGGCAGTTTTCAAGATACTAAGGTATTTGAAACTAACACCTGAGAAGGGACTTTATTTCAAGAAGAGTACTAGTCGTGATCTAAGAGTATACAACGATGCAGATTGGGCTGCTTCAGTAACAGATCGAAGATCAACCTCAAGCTATTGCACATTTGTATGAGGGAATTTACCTACTTAACGTAGCAAGAAACAGTCTGTTGTCTCTAAGAGTAGCGCAGAAGCTGAGTTTCATGCTTTAGCTAATGGACTATGTGAAGGCATTTGGATTAGAAGACTACTTCAAGAACTTGGTATTGAACTTAACCAACCTATGAGACTTCTTTGTGACAACCAATCAGCACTCTGTATTACAAAGAATCCTGTATATCATGACAAGACCAAACACGTGGAGATTGATCGTCACTTTATAAAGGAGAAAATCGAAGATAATGTTGTTCATCTAATCTATACACCAACCAACCAACAGGTTGCTGATATTCTAACCAAGGCATTGCCTTATAAAAGCTTTGAAGATCTAAGTTACAAGCTTGGGATGAAAAATATTTTTCAACCCAATTTGAGGGGAGAGTGGAAAAATGACAGCTTTTCTTTCCTTTTTTAGCTGGTTTGATTGTTGTAATTTTATAGTCTTCTATTTTAATTAGGGTGTATTTATTAGCATTAGTGTGTGTTTATTAGCTTTTATAGGACCATAATTTCTGTAAATTAGCTGTAATCTTTCCTTATTTAAGATAGGTATTATGCTGTATAGTGTACATAAATACCAGCTAATTTGCTGTGTAAAAATATAGAAAGAAAAATATTCTTTTTCTTCACATTTCAATAGAAAATTTTTCATAAAAATTCAGCACCACTGTCTTATTTTTTGAAGTGCACGTAACATATAGCAATTCAGACCCAAAGCAAACAGAGAACTAGATGTTTTAGAAGTTTGTGGAAGCTTCAGGGAAGTTGCAGAGAGCCTCAACTCCAAAGTGGATCAGATATTGCTCCACTCCTAAAAACAAGCCCATTATATAATTATTCTAATGTCTGCCAATAATCTACAATCATGGGAAGTTGTGAAATTGCCACAGATCTTTTGGTTAAGTTGTCTTGACACCCCTAAGGAACAATCAACATTACAGCAACACCCATTATGCTCCTTTATAACTGTTGGCACTGTAGATTTCCCTCCCATCACAGTATCCGATTACGCTTCTTTACAAATGTTGGCTGCACTCCTTTAATGTAACAGTTCTAAGGGCTTATTTGAGCAGCCAACCATAAAGTTTGCATGTTATAAAGTAATTGGTAATAATTTAAACAAGTTCTCCAAGAATAGACACAAAATTGATATCAAAATATTAGCCCACTTAAAATTTATAATATTACATAATGTTACAGATTTACCCTGGAGTTGAGGCATATTTACCAGCAAACACTATTTGAGCTGTAAAACTCAAATGGCCTGAGAAACACTGGGGCACATACTAAGAACAATCAATTAAACACCACATCAAGATAAAGAAAAGATACCCTTTTAGTTTTTTAATAAAGGCATAAAAAAAATTAATTTACCCTTAAAAAAAGACATGTCGAACACAGCTTCATCTCAGTGCAAAAAGAGGTCATGATGGACACATAGACATATGATGAAACATATTTGCTAACAAAACTGCGAATAACCAGGCACATTACATTATAGGCTTTAATTGGTATCCGATACTGACCACATAAATTACAGATGAACCGTCTTCCCTGATCAATAAACTTCATGAAAGAATTTATGTAGCCCTTGCAGCGGGAACAGCGAACTGGACCACTTTCACCAAAATCAACCACCTATACAAAAAGAGATGAGATCGAATATTGTGAAGGAAATTTCTGTTTTCCCCTTGGATACATAGCACAGATATTATAATTATTATTATTATTATTACTAGAAAAAAAAAAAAAAAAAAACAATAAACCTCTTATATCTGTAAGTCAACCAGAGTAAATGCAATAGTCAAAGTGAATGATTTAAATCAAACTTGACTTGTTTTCTTAATCCTTATATCATATGGAACTAGCATAATTATTTGCCACCACTTAAAATTACATTTTATGATATATCTGAATAATTATTTGCTAGTACTAGAAAGTGTATCTTCTTTCCTGGTAAGGCAACACTAGGAAATTCTCAAGGCCAATAACCTTCACAAGAGGCTAACATTACAAATAGGCACACATTTGCAAGCAGGTGTAGTAACCACTAAAATAACTTAATGCTAACAGGTGAGTTTTGGACTTTTAGCTTCTCCTCAATAAAGGTACAATCAAGAAGAGATGGTTGGGGCATAGTAGAACCTAGCATGAACAAGAAAATTCTGGAACTGTCACACATGCAGCTGTGCAGACAATTTGAGTAGAAAGCTTCCATTCATTTATCAACGGTCTATATTGTACATCCTAGCAATTAAAGTCCTTTTTCTTGGGTAATTCAGTTGACTTAATTTTTATCATTACTCAAATATAAAATAAAACAACTCATCTTCTTAGTTCCAAAGGCTGCAACATTTTTTTAGGACATTTTAGACCTACCCTTGTTGCAATACCCTTTGTAAACAGTATTTTGAAGCTTGTTGCTCTGTCTCAATAACATTCTCCCCAATTTTATCAGTAAAGAGCATGGTGCCTTTGATGATGAGCAAAAAATCATGAACAACAGCTTCTCCTTCAAGAACTTGCCCTTGCCTACCATTCTAATAGAGGTCCTCCCAGGTGCACTGCCCAAGCTGATCCAAGAAAGGCCTATCAAACCCTTGAATAAAATTTCATCGATTGTGCTTTTCAGGTGTTATGACTTCCCTCTGGAATGCATGAATCTGGTCATGAAATGTATATCCATCCCTGGAAATTCTATCAACCCAAATAGTGAACCAATGGACTTCTTTGAGAATTCTAGGGGGATATACTATGTAACCCTTTACCACAATAAGTTGTGGTGCTTTGCAAGGAGGTATTGGAGCTAAGTAAGAGATGTGAAAGAAAATCCACTTTTGTTTTGTAGATGATATGACGATTTTATTCAAGGAGAGTCATTCTTCATGGATAGGGACTTGGATTGCCTTCATCGTTCCAGTGGAGCTTTTGTGATTCTAACCAACCCCTCAAAAATTCTACTCTTTATTGCAGTTATTATTACCAACCAAGCTGAAGAAGTACAATTGCTAGAGTCAACACCAGATGATTACCACAAAAATTAACAATCAGAGTAGCACATACTTATTTTATGCTGATTTACTCCAACATATCAAATCAATTCACTTTTCAATTCAAATGTATTGGCCATCAGCATTTATTTTACCAAGAAGATCATGAGATTCACCGAGGGAAAGATGCATACTTTTTTGTAGGCTGGTGATGAAAGCCTTTCATCCAAAGCTGAATTTTTTTTTTTTTTAAGCATTGTCCATGGATCAACATATGAGGGTGGGATTAGACTGTGTAATTAGATAACATGGGACAAAAGCTGCCCAAATAAAGCACTTATGCTATCTTATCGCAGATAGAGAGAGAAATATTTGACCTTCCAGGGTTTAATTTAATTCTTATCTTTTGAAGGAAGTAGTCTTTGGCAGATTAAAGCTCCAGCTACTCTGTCCTTGTCACAGCATAGAATCATCCAAATCAAGCCATTGGTGGAAAGTTATTTCCCATGGAGGATTGAAGATGGTATTCTGTATCTTTATGGTTTGATAGACAGGTACCAAGTGACCTTTTGTTTAATAGACTGGAAAGAGATGAAATTCTTTTATCAGGGATTCCTCTGAAAGCCCCTCTCTACTTTGTTTTTCTTGGTTCTGAATGGTGTTTCCTTGAGATAGTATGTGTGGGTAGCTTATCCCATCTGGGTTGGAATGGAAACCAAAATCCATGCAGACTAACGAACTTGCATCAGCCAGGAATATCTTCAGAAAACATCATTCAATGGCCTAATACAGTCACCTATTCCCATGAAATTTTAACGAGTCTTTATAATAGAATATAAGAACTATTAGAATCCCTGAGAACTTGACTAATGCATAGAACATGGAGTCATACCCTCAGCCTTTCATCACACAGGTGGTAATCAAGGGAAAAAAGGGGCTTTGAGGTCGCTGTAAACACTTTCAATTAATCAAATTTATAGAATATATTTCACGTGCGAGCTCCTCCCTGAAACAGATCCTTTAAATAGCTTTATGAAATCTTTCTATAGCATTAACCATTAATGCATTGCTACATTTAAATTTTGCATTTTCATTAAATCCATCCAAAGTGAGAGACTTTTTCTCATCATAGAGGGTTAAATTTGTTGAGAAACTTTACTGTAAAATGTGTCAAAAATGTCACAAAATAAGATTAATGAAGGGCAGAAAGAAGCTGATAGAATCATCCTTCAATATTGCCAAGAGAGGAAAGATAAATCTGACATTGCTATATACAAGCACAAGATATATAACTAGAACAGTTCATTACCTGAACTGGCTCTTCTGATGGATGAGGAAGGGCCAAAGGTTGCACCAGTAAAGCCAGCTGCATATCTGATGTTGCAAGAAGGTCGGCAGTGCATGGAATCTGTCAATTAGCCATCAAATGCAGTAAGACAAACATAGGGAAAATCCTAATGGCCATAATATGGCAATGGAGATCAAATACTTAAAACAGTAAGAATAGCACATCCAACGATGTGTCATATGCAGAACAACACGTACATGATTGATGGTGCACCTCATGAGACGTGGACTGCAGTTCCCAGTGTCTTTGACAATGTAATCACTTGTTGCAGGCTTCATAAAGATAACTATACAACATTAGAAATTGTACCAAAGACAAAGAAGATGTGGAGAGACAGCCTTGACACATAAATTTGAAAAATGAATAGAGAAGGAAAATCAATACCGGTGGCGAGTTTGCCTGATTGTCACGACGCGTTTCATATATGTCCCTTCTTGAACTTGGGATAGGCCTAGGTATTTGATTGGGGTCGATCGTCCTTGTTGGACTGGGTCCAGTTGGTGCTACGGTAGAAGGTTGACTAGAGAGTGCCGGGGGCATTCCAATCATTCTAGGGGGTTGGGAGGGGCCATGAACTGATGGCAGCATACCCATCTACAAATTGTTAAATAAATACAAACTCAACAATATTAAACACACTCTTTTAATCATTCGATATTACATGTATCAAGGACCAGAAGTTTTTTCTTTTGCAATGTATTTATTGGAAGAAACTCAGATACCACCACAAACTATTAGCAAAGAGAATTACTGAGGTATGAAGTCCATCTTCTAGATAAAATGGAGATCTTCCATCCTTTACTCATTTTCAAATAGTCAAATATCATTCCTCCTCCTTTTTCACTTCATTGCTTCCTATAATTCATTAACTACAAAGCCACACATCTACTCTGAAAGCAAGTAGCTCCCTGATGTGAAATCCTCCAATGGACTTATAATCTTATCATAAGTTGACAACAAAGCAGGTTAATTCCCTAAGGGCTGAGCCAATAATATTAATTTAAAATAAGAACTTACCTGCTCTGTTTGCATTTGCCACGGTTGTGGTGCAAAAGAAGATGTTGGTGGAGGCATAGCAGGAGGTGATGCTGAGAAAGGCGGTGTCAACTGCATGGGGGGAACTGGTGGTGGAGCATTTGTTTGAGCACCACTAACAAGAGAGCGTATAGTTGGAGCCTGAGGCCCCCTAACTGAAGAAGGGGGTTGCAAGGGAGGTGCACTTCCAGGTGAAGGCGGAAACCGAGGTGCTCCTGGCAATGCACGTGATACAAAACCCTGAGGGCCATTTGCCATAGAAGCAGCCGGTGTGTTTGATGGGGGCACAACAGGACCAGGTGACATCATAGCAGAAGAACTAAAAGGACCAGGACGAGCTGCTGGAGGTTGTGGTGGTGTTGAAATAGGACCAGTGGAGAAAGGTCCTGAAGTAGGAGGAGGCCTAACAGGCCCCACATTCACATTGTTACCCATTGAGGAAGGTGGACGAGATGCAAAAGGTGGAAGATGAGGATGATTCATAGATGGAGATGGAACAGTGGTGGGTCTTCCAGGAGCAACAACATTAGGCCCTGGAGGAGGTGGTCTCATAAATGGAGGAGGCCCTGGACGGGACATTGTTTGAGGTTGAGGTTGAGGTTGAGGTTGAGGTCTGGAGAACGAAGTGGGAAAGGAATTGGGTGGCCTAATATTCATATTTTGCATGTGATCAGCTAAAGCACCAGCAGCAGCTTGGTGGTATGGTGGTGGTGGTCGTGGTGGTTGTGGTTGTGGGCTTGCACTTCCAGGTCGAGACGCCCCTGATGATGGTGGTGGGGCGTAAGCTGCCATCCCTCCCTCGATCACAAAACACACAAAATTACAGAAGTCCCCAATTCAGTCTGTTTGAGGAAAATAAAACAATTATTCTACCATAATTCTCCAAATCAACAATCATTGAAAGCCACAAAATAAATTCAGCAACCATTATTATTGCATACAACAAACATACACATATATACATACGTATACATACCTCGTAATTCAATTCAACCCGACAAGCAAAGCAGAGAGAGAGAGAGAGAGAGAGAGAGAGATTTGTCTGCCCCCGATTTGCAGTGAGACAAAGCCCAGCGAAAGGAGAAATATAGAGAATCGGAGCCGATCGGATCTATTTAGGTAAGAGGATTAAGCGAGTAAATAATTAGGATTTGTTTATTTTCTTATTCACTAAGCTTCTCCCTCGTTCCCATTCCATCTCATGTCATTTATTACATTACTTGTTAATTCCACTGGCCATTGATGGTTTTATGGTTCGCTGAAATAATTGGGATTGTCCAAAATTTTCTGAAAACTCCAAACCCTCTATGGTCGAGGTAAGTTTTATGAGAAAAGGAAAAAAAATATTGCTGTTTTTAAAAAGAATTATGAAAATATCACTAAAAAGAAATACCCCCTAGTTTTTGGTAAGTAGACATCGTCTCTTGAAGAAACGAGATCGTTAGTGTCTGAACTTATTTCTTCAAGAGACAAGATCAACTTTACCCACACACAAATTCTTTGAAAATCATAAATGACCTCCTTATTACATATTAATTGTTATAATCTGTTAAAATCATATAGAATGAGCCATATAGATTATTCATTAGCCATCATCTACCATGGCTAAACAACTTCCAGACTTCATAACCCAACCACAATAGTATTCCTAAACCCAATCCATCAAAAACTCAGCGGCAAACCCAATTCATTCTATCATAGCAAAATTGTAAAACTATTCACATCAAATATAAAAAAAAAAAAAACTCATAATATGGAAGAATCGAATAGATGATGTGTTAAGTATATGAATGTTATGTTAGCTACAAACACCAGTGAGAGAAAAGAAGAATTTATATACAAGAATCATAAAATATAAAAATCTACACAACTGCTACTGTTGGGTGCCCCGCCTCCCCCGTCCTCGCCTGACAAAAGTCTGGAGAAATGGTGTACGCTGGTGGACGTACCGATGAGGAAGCTCCATGGTCGGATCCACCTGAGTGAGTATGGCATCCCCATCTCCACCATCAACACTATAAGGATGAAATGAGACCAGGTTTAGCTCCACCTGGGTAAATCCTTTCCCCATATCATGAGGCGGTGATGGTCGCCTCTTTTGTGGAGCAAGGGGATGTGGAACTCGGTGTATGCTATGTCTGCCATGGGAGTCTCATGTAAATGAGCATATGATGATGATGATGGACCAGGCTCAGAATGAAAAAAAAAAATGTGGAAGGCCTGGCTCATTATATATGTGTGCATGCAAGGGTGAAGGCTCGTTTCTAGCATGGACACCTTGGGCTCGCCCTCGCTCCTAATCCAGACCCTGTCCTTGCCCATGCCTCTCTCTAGTTAGCCGTTGTCTCTGTGTAGGCTGAGGTTGCGGGTATTCGGGTGCTAGTGTTAGTGCCGGTGCTGGATCATTCAAATTAAGTCTCATAAACTCATTCACTACACGAATGACATCTCGTGCAGTGGCAGGAGTGTCCTCTAGTAGCATGTTCGGGACTCTTATGATAGCTCAACGGAGATCACTATCTTGGTAATGGTCGTATCATAGGCCATTATCTACATTGTGGTTCTCTTCATGTTCAACAAATAATGGTCATATCATAGGTACTTGAAAGGTTTGAGAAGATCACCACCTATGTCACGTCGTATCAAGGCCTATGATTTTCTCTATGGATAAATTTCTCTTCTTTTCTTTATTGTCATGCCTGTTATTTCTTCCTCAATAAAAGGACAAGATGATCACCGGCTTCATAATGGGCGTAATCATGCCTGTTCATAATTTCCACTTCAATCCATTGCATAAACCAAATGGCGTGCTTTGGTATGCAAAAGTACCATAGGGACAGGCAAAGGTGGTTTTCTCTTGATCTTCGGGTGCTATAGGAATCTAGAAGTATCCCAACATGCCACTAAGAAACAGTAATAAGCATGTCCTGCCAATCTTTCCAACATTTGATCTACGAATGGCAATGGGAAATGATCCTTTCGAGTGGCATCATTCAGTTTCCTATAATCAATGCACACTCTTCATCTAGTGACCATGCACATTAGGATTAGCTCATTCCTTTCATTCGACACCACGGTCGTCCCCCCTTTCTTAGGAAGCACTTGTACCGGACTCAGCGATGAACTATCGGATATAGGGTAAATGAGTCTTGCATCCAAAAGCTTGATTACTTCCTTTTTAACCACTACCGTCATATTCAAGTTCAATCTTCGTTGTTATTCACAACGAACTTGTACCTGTCTTCCATTAAGATGTTATGGGTGAAAAATGGGGGGCGGATCCCCTTGATATCCGAAATCTTCCACGCTAAAGCTCTTTTATATTGCCCAAGAATCGTTAGTAACTTTTCTTTCTGACTCTTCTCAAGCTCTGATGATATGATGACCGGAAGCTTGAAATCCTTATCTAGAATTGCATACTCTAGATAATCCAGTAATTACTTTAACTCTACTTTCGTTAGGTCTTCCATGGATGGTTTCAACCTAGTTATATCACCCCTCACAATTTCCTCAACTGCTGCTTCACTTTCTAACTCTAGTTACGCTTCAAATTGCACCTTTATCTCACTCACTTCCTCAATTGAAAATTCTATTGGCGTCTCTTGAACAACTCCAGGGCATCCTTGCTCAGAAAATCCTGCAAAAAATCAAAAGCACTCAACTCAATCGAGTCAACACTAAAACATGTATCATCATTAGCCATTATTTACCTGAAGACATCTGGAATTCGAATGACCATCTCATCTCTATCAACTTTGAGTGTTGATTTGTCATCCTTAACATCAAGCACTGCCCCCCGCAATAGCCAAGAACGGTCTTCCCAGAATCAGTAGTACATCCACATCTTTACCTATATCTAAGATGATGAAATTAGCTGGAAAGATGAAGTCCTGTACCTTGACTAGCACATCCTCCATTACTTCCCTTTGAAATCTCATAGACTTTTTTCCAACTGCAAGCTCATGCGAGTGGCCTTCGGGTCCCCTAAGTTTAGTCTCTTAAACATCTTGTAAGGCATGAGATTTATACTTGCTCCCACATCTGCAAGTGCTCTCTTCACAGGTAAGTCACCAATCAAACACAGGATAGCGAAACTACCCAGGTCCTTCATTTTGCGTGGTTACTTATTTAGTATGACAATCGAACATTCTCCACCTAGTGTAACTGTGGAGAGTCCTTCCAACTTTCTTTTGTTGGAGAGTAGTTCCTGGAGGAACTTTGCACACCGAGGCATCTGAGATAGCGCTTTTACCAAGGATAGGTTGATATGTAGTTGCTTGAATAGTTCCAAGAATTTGGCATAGTGCTCATCATCCTTCGTCTTCCTTAACTTGGTTGGGTATGGCAACTGAAGCTTGTATTCCCTTATAGGTGAATTCAAATCCTTTGCAATCAAGTCTCTTATCTGACTTTCAATCCTAACTTTTGAATCTTTCTCCTTCTCCTTCACTTTATCTGGGGTAACATTCTGAACATGTAACTCCTTTCCACTCCTTAGTGTCATAGCCTTTACTTGCTCCTTAGGATTTGGTTTAGTATTACTCGATAAAGATCCTGGAACTCTCTCATAAAGCATTTTGGCGGTCTGACCCAACTGCTTCAGTCATCTGTTGGCATATATTTGACACTATAATGAATTGAGTGAGGATTTCTTCTATTGATACTGGTATGGGTTGAGTAGGTGGAGGTTTCTGAAATATAGGAGGTTGAAAATTTGAAGACTGACCAATTGGGTTATTCCATCTGAAGTTAGGATGATTCCTCCAACCCGGGTTATATGTGTTACTATATGGATCATTTCGGGGTCGGTTAGGAATTCCCACATAATCGACTTGTGCCAACTGATTAAATTCTTGATTATCCATATTTGCAACATCCACATTAGCTGATTGTTTCCCTTGTGACATGATAAAACAATCTAGCTTCTTGGATAGTGCCTCAACTTTTACTGCTAAAGATGTTGACCCATCTACCTCATATATCCCTGCTAGTTTCTTCTCTCTTGAACGTGAGGAAGACTACTAATAATGGTTTTTTGCCATGTCTTTGAATAGTTGAATACACTGTTTAGGTGACTTGTGATTGAGGCTCCCCCTTGTAGTTGTATCAATTAATTGTCTGATAGTGTAGTTTAGACCATTGTAGAAAGTCTAAACATGAAGCCACTCGGGGAGTCCATGATGGGAACATCTCCTCAATAACTCCTTCCATCTGTCCTAAGATTCATTCAAGGTCTCCAAATCTATCCAGCTGAATGAAGAAATATTGACCCTCAGCTTTGCAGTCCTTGCTCGTAGGAAATATTTTCTCATGAATTGCTCTGCCATCTATTGCCAAGTGGTGATGAAATGTTTGGGTAATCCATTCAACCACTTCTTTGCGTTATTCCTCAAAAAGAAAGGGAACAAACACAAGCGGATTGCATCATGTGAGGTCCCGTTGATCTTGAAAGTATCACATATCTCCAGAAATTATTGGAGATGGGCATTAGGATCCTCATCTTGAAACCCATCTAACTAAATGTATCACTGGACCATCTGAATTATGTTTGTTTGATCTTGAAATTGTTAGTAGCTACTCTTGGACATGCTATGCTTGTACTTGCACCATCCAAGTTCAGTTGGCAATGATATATCATAGTTTAGGAGCCACAGGCTGATTTGCTTTAACATCTTGCACTTGTTTCCATCAACTCCTACTAGATTATCCCCATTCCCTAGCAGTACTCTTTCATATACATTCCCTTGATACTTAGACTTATGCATCCCTCATGGTTCACATTTTCATTCCCCGTACTCATCCTTGATGGTTCCAATTTAGCTTCTCTCACTCGAGTAAGTGATTTCTATAGAACTTCTCTGATCTTTCTTAGATTCTGATGAAGTGTTTAGGCTTTGAATCAAACTTGGCTAAGTTGGTCACACGACTTTAGGTCATAGACCTGAAACCAAAGAGCAAAACAAAGTTTAACAAGAATAAAAATAACTACTGCAAAGTAAAAAAGCTAGATTAATGACAATCATGTTTTCCTAATATTGCCAAATGAAAGAATTCCTCGGCAACAGTACTAAAAACTTAGTGCACTTATTTCTGACCGAGTTTACTAATTAAATTATATAATATGTTCCTATGGATTGGTCAGTGCTAGCAAGTATACCTATTATATGTAGTACAGGAACAAATTATAGAGACATATTCCTTGAGGTCCTTGATAAGTACTATTACTTGCCTTATTAATTATTATAGCGATTTGAATTGAATGAGGCAATATTGATTAATCAACTAAACTGATTACTAACTACGCTAGGTTCACTAAGGTAATTAATGAATTAAAATTAATCTAATAATCAACAACACATCAAACTTGCTTTGCTGATGAATTAACATGTACTACAGCATCATTAATTGTTGTGCCTTTCCTAACTGTGGGATTCCATTAATTAGATCAATATCTCTCTCGAGTCTATTGAACCATAATCCCAGCCTTGTCAAACTGGAACCTCTTCCTAGTTAGCAGCCAACTAAGATCGCATTAAGAATATGATCCTAAGGTAATTTCAAATTACATGCAGAAGTTTCACAATGGTATCTTTAGGCATCATGAGTAACCTCTCTCTATAGCCTACATCTATTCCATAGGTAGATTTCATAATCGCATCCAGTGGAAATGTGGTCTAACCTTAAGCCGTGCACTACCTATAATTAGAATGCTTTAACACACTATAGAGATTAGTGAAATTAACAACATTTAACAATCAATCCATGCATGTGCATATTAAACACGACTACACAAGCCCCAACTACTACTCATGCATGATGCAAGGAAATAACACAACACAACAAAAGTAGAAAGATGAAGAGAATAGAATATGAAAACAACCATTACCAATAGATTCACTTTAAGATGTTTGCACAATAGTACTCCAATATACTTGTAAACTTTATTGCGCAATGGAAACTTCTACACGAGTACAAAGATGATAGATGGATTTTTAGCAAACGTGATATCTAACTCCTAATGATAATCATTTCTTGTAATGTTTCATACGAGTATTTATATGTATATTCCATTGTGTATGTCTAATGGGTAAAGATATATGTCCATTGGCTTCATACCTCCTCAAAAAGGTGTTTACATTAAAATAGGCATATAAATGTCCCACAAATAACTGTCATCATGGCCGTTACACGGCTAATTATCTTCTCATAAACAATTATTCAAGGTAGATCATAGTCGTGACGAAAGCCGATATCCCTTCGGATCAAAATTCTTCAATTTATAATGGTCGTATTTAGATCTTCATATGATTCTGTAGATTGGTCCTCTGATAGTCATGACCGTAATCAAGGCCGCGATCTTTACGGTACTTCATTAATTCCCTTTGAATAACGGTCATATCAAGCTCTTACGATAGGTTAGTGGAGATCACACATCGGTAACAGCCGTATCATAGGCCATTATCTACACTGTGGTCCTCCTCATCTCCAATAAATAACAATTGTATCACATGTGCTTAAAAGGTCTAAGAAGATCACTGCCTATGTCATGGTCGTATCAAGGCCCATGATCTTCTTTGTGGATAAATTTCTCTTCTTTTCTTCATTGTCACAGCCGTTATTGCTTTTCCAATAAAAAACCGAGATGATGACTAGCTTCGTAATGGGTGTGGCCATGCCTGGTTGATAACCTCCACTTCAATCCTTGCTCAATTCAATCCAAATGTTGATGTTTCTTCTTTTTAGACCTAAAATGAATATATTTTCTAATTAAGTACTAATCCTCTTAAATTAAACATGAATTAAGCAATATCCAACCATAATTTAACCCAAATAAGTATGGTAAATTACCTCTATCACCAGCATAGCTAGGCCTAGAGTTGTTGCTAATAATTTTGAGATAAAAGCAAATGTGATTTAGATGGTACAACAATATGTCCAGTTTGATAGACTACAGGATGAGGACACTAACACCTATCTGCAACAGTTTTTAGATATTTGTGATATATTCAAAATAAATTGAGCCTCTGATGATGCAATTAGACTGAGATTGTTTCTGTTTTCTTTAAGGGGTAAAGCAAAAAAGTGGTTGAATAACTTGCCTAGGTGGTGCATAACATATTGGCAACAAATGGTTGAGCAATTTATGAGAAAATACTTCCCCTATCTAGGACAACCAAGCTTAGAGAAGATATATCTTCCTTTCACCAATTAAACTCTGAGACTATATGAATCCTTTGAGAGATGGAAGGAGTTGCTAGGACAATGCCCACGCCATGGACTTCCTGACTGGACCCAGGTCCAAACTTGTTATAATGGGCTAAACTATAGCACTAGGTAGCTTATAGATGCAGCAGCAAGAGGGAGTCTAAATAATAAGTCCCTTAAAGAATGTTTAAAACTTTTTGATGACATGGCTAATAATCACTACCAATGTTCTTCTGTGAGAGCTAAGAAAGAGAAGAGTGGAGGAGTTTTTTAACTTGATGTGGTAACTAATTTGACCTCCAAGATAGAAGTCTTGATTAGGAAGGTGGACAATATGACCATTGGTACTGGCCAAGTGAATATAGTAGACAACAATTTTGGACAGAATCTTGAGGGCATGACTTCTGAGAATGTGGAGTATGTGAGCAATGTCAATTGACAAAAGAATGACTCTTACAATAACACTTACAACCCTAGCTGAGGAACCATCCAAACTTTAGGTGTAGTAACAATAATTTCCAACAATCTGGCTTGAACCACCAAACTTTCAGAATCAATAGGGTCAAGGTTAAAGGTTTTGCAAGCTAGCAAGAGTTCTTTGGAGGAATTGATTCCTCAATTTATCAAACATTTGAGGCTGGACAGCAGACTGTTGATACTACATTAAGCAACCATTCAGCTGCAGTTCATAACCTAAAGCCCAACTAGGGTAGATTTCAAAGCTCCTCTCAAAAAGACCTTAGGGATCATTACTTGTCAATCTAAAGGAACAATCTAAGAACTGAAAAAGAGAAAAACTCCTAGATGATTCATCCTACCTTTCCTTTTGTTTATTGAGAGTTGTTAGATCTTTTGTTGTTTTAAGCTGAGAAAGTTGTCGAATGATTGTTTTCTTTTCAAAACCTTTTGATTGATGGTGAATGTTTAAGAAGGACGATTGGTGTCCTAAGGAGAAATTTGTGTTCGTTTGTTTTGGTTTGTAAAACTTTATTCAGTTTCTCTTGAAACTTGACTTGATATTATGAATGATCTTTGTATGATGATTTTTGAAGTTTATGAATGTGTTTATAGAATTCTTTGTCTAAATGGATGAATAAAAAGGATATGAATCAGTTTGAGGATCAATTCACAATTTAAAGATGTTCTAAGTGTTTTATAGGAGATCCACCAAGTAAGTTTGGCCTTGAGCCAAGGCCATGATAAGGAAAATTAAATAAATTTTGTTTCACAGCTTCAGTTGAGCCCTTAACCACATTAATATAAAAAGATAAATATTGTTCTTTCCCTCTTCTTCATTACTATATTAAAAAAAAATCTTTACGAACCTGATAAGCACTTTCGATACCCTCGATAAACCTTGCACTCATGAATCTACTAAATATCATTCCTTTTCAATATTTTAAGTGTCGAACAATTAAGGTAAGCTCATCTCTTTACTTTTTCTTTATTCTTACTATTTTACCTAAGCTCAAATGTTAGGTTAATCTGCATATTTTAGGGTTCAATTGTATAAATTTTTTATATCTGATATTCCAGATAGAAAGTAACTTGCTTGATGTTAAAAATAGGCTGATATAACTGTCTTATACAACTTTATAAGTTAAAACTTTAGGTAATCTGTCACAAACTTTGTTATGACTCTTGAGCTTCACCGAAGTTCTAAATACACTAAGTTTGTTTTTGATTACTTGAAAAATATAATAAAGGCAGTAAAATGAAGTTAGAAATAATAATACAGTTAATAGTAGAATGAAATTCTTTTGAAAAAGCTTCAAACAAAGTTGCCTTGAGGCTGTTCTGTATTTAAAGTTTAGTCAATAAACTAAGGCAAATTACATTTCTTTCTTTCATAATAGAATCTGAACACAAATGCTTATACTGCTTGTATTGTTCCTGTAGAAATGGCACCCAAAAGATCATAACCATAATCACAAAAACAATCCAAAAGGGCTAGATCTAAGTCTAGGCCTAATGTGCAAGTAAGTACTATTCCAGAAACACAAGAAGGTTTAGGGGTTGAAGGAAAGGAGAAATGTAAACTATATTTGGTTAGGAAGAAAATTGCTAAGAATACTGTGATAAAATGGAGTATGTTGAGAAATGATGGGATGGAATATGACTTCAGGAGATATTTTGAAGATCAGGCATGGGAAAGAGTGTTTGAAATCAAGGAAAAAGCCTTTAGAGAAGTTACAATGGCCTTTATGGCTAGTTTCAGGACTAGACTCCAAGTGCCCCACATGAATGACTTTGTGCATTTTTATGCCTTTGGAGAATAAGACAGAGACCATGAGACAATTCATAGCTGCCATGGGTCTTTATGATGATGTCGATGTCATACCTCAAAATAGGGCCTATAGATTAATCTAAAGTTATCATACCTCGTATGTACCGAATATAAGAATTGTCTTGCAAGTCAGAGTTACAAGACTCTGCTTAATTATTAATGTCTCTTACTTAAGCGATGCATATAAATGCAATAGTATTATTGAATTTCAACTATGGAAATCTGATTTTCTACATTCTACCAAATCATAGAGAATCGATATTCCCTACCAAATAGTAAAAATGAGGTTTTAATATTGCAACATATAAAGTCTCAATTGTTTATGCAATTTATCTATTTTGTATTCTAAGTTCAATATAATCTATATCTCTAACTTCAATAAAATCTGATGAAGAAGTACTCTTCACACATTCCTAGTGCAATCCCCACTAGCGTTATTCCTGCACAAAAACTATTGGGGGTGAGCGAACCACGAGCTCAGTGAGATAACCTGACCAAACCATACATCAAGTAATAACAAACAAGTTTAATTAGCAAGTGTATGTAATGCAACAATCAACCATATGTACAAGTACAAACTTGGATATCCGGAATCCAAACAAGATGTAGATTGACGCCCCCTCATCGGAATTGGAAGGAAGCCATTACAAGCGATATGCCGTGCACAAGAGAATCACATAACCAAGAAAGAATGGGTACCATAAACTCTCACAAGTTAATTTAAAACATTTCACTCTTATCCTTAGAACAAAAAAACACCATTAAATATTAGCCCTTTCATGTCGATACCACGAGCGGCGTTCATTCGATGCCAATTAGTTTCTATGGAACCGAACGGAACAAGGTGCTCTTGGAAGAACTAGGAGAATGTTATCTAGAAAAACAAAGCATGTCACCAGAGAATCGAAATGCTAATACAAGCGGGGTCACCACTTCTTTAAAAATGCAGAATATGTATATGATGCAATGCATGTCCATTTTCATTTATGTTACCAATAGTTTTTAGTCAAATTTAAGATGATCATACAAGTTATAGACAAATATCAACGTGCTTTATATAATAATTATCATACAATAGAATTATCGCTTGTATTAATTTAAATGTATCTACTATAAGCACAAACAATGTGACAAAGTCAAAGTTACTCACTTGTCGTCATTGCTAAATTATCGTAATATGCTACTGGAAGTCCAAGGACTATTATATTTTTCCTATAAAATCAGATAATGGATATTTATTATTACACTATTGTTCGTAATGCTTTCGGTTATACTTTGTGTGTCTTGAATTTAAGTTTCACTCTTTTTAATTCACTTTATTTTCCTATGTAGGAGTTTTAAATTTTATAAGGGTTAGTCTTCTTCGACAAGATTAGAAAATTCGTGTAAATATATTTTATGTAAGAGAAGTCTTCCTAATATTCATAAGTACTAACTTTAATTGTATAATTTTAGACTAGGTCTGTTATTTTCATTTTAACTCCATTTTAGTGTATGATCAGACGTTTAGAAAACTTATTTTGAGTGTTACATAATAGTTGACTTGATTTTATTAATCTGTAAAATTTATTTATTCTATGAGTAGTGATAATTATCATAGAATATTTTTAAGTCTTGTTTTGCTTATTAATTTTATTAGTAAGCTTTTATTTATTCATGCAGTCCTTTTTAATATGTCTATCTTGAGGTAGCTGGTATTTAGTATTTAGTTCCTTAATTATTTTCCTAACATATTCGTAGTTTCCTAGAGCTTATTTACCAAATATCTACTTAAATTTTTATTTCATCGAATAATTATAGTGTTTGTATTTATTAGTTTAGTATTTTATTATTACCATTATTATTTTTATATCGTTTGTTAGTTTGGTCACTTTATAGTAACTAATATTTATTTTCTAACATTTAGTTTCATCGTGTTTCTCTTGATTTCATTTCAAGTTATTATCTATTATTTTCAGGATTCACGTTATTCGTAATTTTAACTTCCATTCTTATTATTCACCTATACGTGAAATAATTATGTACAATTTTCATCATATAATCTTTTTCATTTTAATGTAAAAGTGTTTCTTAGTTATTAAAGTTTAATCACTTCATAATTGTTTAAACATACTATTCTTAATTTATTTATATTTGTTAATTTATCAAGTTATGTTCCCTTATATATATATATATATATATATAATATTACACGTGAGTGAAATCTGATGAAACAGACTTTAGGTGAATTTGCATGTATGCTGGTGTGTAAATTTTACACGTTTCAAGTTCTAGCTACATTGGCTTCGAAGGTCACCAGTGTATCCACATACACCACCGGTGTAGAAATTTATGTCGCTGGTGTTTGTGCAAATTTTACACAAAATAAAGGTATACATAACTTCATCTAATGAAGGCTGGTTCAAGGGCCGCCGCCCGATCCTCATACGCCGCCGCCCTTGATGGTTAAGTACTGGTATAGGCAGTGTTTATCGTCTTCCTCATTTTTCTCATTTCGTATTTTAATTTCTTTGTACCACACAGGTATCATATTTGTGTTTAAGGTACTTCTTAGTGCTTTTCGGTTTTCGTAACATAGCATTTCCTATATCATCTTATAATCATCATATTCTATGTTTTTCTATCTTCTACATGTATTATACTACATAAATGGAGTTTTAAGGTTAGAGATTACATTGTATGGCTGATATTGAGATGTTAAACTCTCCTCTAAAGCTTGACAAGAACCTAGGTTACAAAAACATTGTTTAAGCAAATGTTTAATATATAAACTTACCTTAAACGAATTCAACTTACCTCTGTTGATTACTTCCTAAGCCTCAGTTGGTTCTTGGTTTTAATGGAGTTGTGTGGTGTTTTTGTTGTTGTTGTTTTGAATTGATATGGGGGGTTTATTGGCTGCCAAAGTGTTGGTTTAAGTGCTTTGTTGTTTTGCCCATTAATGAGACATGTGTGTGTGTGTGTTGAAGAAGGAAAGGTTGCGGTAGCTCAAGTTTTCGGCCAATGAGGAGCATATCCACCAAAATCTAACATGCATTTACATGATATTTGCTTCCTTAATAATGTTGCTTTGCTGGACAAATTTAATTGGTTTTAATCCTTAGTCAATTTGACTTGTGGTGTGAAAAGTTGGCAAGTTGTTGGATGATTTTCGGCTGGGTAAATTTTGGACAATTTCTAACTGTGTATGTTCCTATCCTACCGAATACATATATATATTAATATAATAATATTTAATTAATTAATTATCTTAGCTTTAAGGTAATTTATCAAGTTAAACGGGTATAAATACACCAGTTATTTAGGAGTTCTGTCTTCAAAAATTTAGTGAGAGTTTTTATAAGTTTTCTAGATTATCTTTTAGTTCAAATTTGAGTTTATAGTTTACTCGATTAAGATTTTCTAAGCCCAGTAAGCTAAATTAGGATTTTAGTTCCTATAGGCTCAGAATTTTCTAACTAGAACAATGGTGTAATTCAAATATTTTTCTAAAGTCTAGATTATTAGTTAGAGATCTGTTCTCATTCTTATCGTGTATTTATAATACTAACAGTTCGTCTTTTAGTTATCATTCTATAGCCAATAGGCTCTATAAAGGAGTGGTCTTTTATTGTTTTTGAAATGTAAAGCTACTTTTAATTATATCTTGAATTATTTGCTCAAGATGCGAAATATTATCTTTGCTATCTATTAGGGTCAACGAATTTTCTATTTGGGTTTTTAAATTATAATTGAGTTTATTACTAGTCATAGGTTTATTCTAGGGTTTTTATTTGATTATAAATTGAATATTTTTTTTTATATTTACTACTCGGTTCATTTTATTAGTTATAAAAATTCTTAGGGTTACAAGATTAAATTATGATTTTATTCCCTACAGACTCAAATTTTTCTAACTAATATTTTGGTATAATTTAAATACTTAATTAAGGTTTAGATTCTTTAGTAGTTATCAGTTTTTTATATATTTACATATTTTATAATTCTATTGATTTATCTATAAGCTATCTTTTTTGTAACCAATAGGTTCTAAAAATTAATCATCTTTTATTGTAATTGAAATTTAAATTCAACTATAATTATTTGTTAAATTACTTATTTGTCACAGAATATTGTCCTTTACTGTATAAGGATGATTTATCCTAATTATTATCAATAACAGTAAATTTTTTAGTGCTATTTTATAGTTTTAAATATTATAGATAATTTAAAATTCATTGTATCATTATTAAAATCTTATTTTTCTAAGTATTGGACTTAAGGAAACTAATTTTGAATTTTAAAATAACAATCTATTTTCATCGATCATTATTTGTTTAAAATTATGAAAGTTATAATTTACATTTTAAAATTTTATCGGCAAGGATTCTAATTTTTCTAACTATAATCAAATTTGTTTATACTTTAATAATTTTTAATTTGCAAAAAATTGTAAGTGATTTATGTGACTTTTTATTATAGTTATTCATTATTCCATATTATATTTTTAATAATTATTATAATCGAGTTATGTAAAATTAGGGGAATTACAGTTGAGATCCTTTATGAGGAGGAGTTTAAGAAGCTGTCTGTAATAGTATATAAAGAGGAATCGAGACAATCGCAGCTGAAGAGATTAAGGGGATATTCAAACCCTCAAAGATTGCCTCAAACGTTAAGACCTCAAGTGCCCAAATGCTGCATTATTTGCTCACCAGGAGCATATTTTCAAAACTAGAAGGAGCAACAATAGTTGCAGAGGATGAGCTTGATGAGAGGAAAAAGAATGACTGTTGGATTACTAGTGGCTTGGAAGATCAGAACTTAAGCCATTTCGCAAGGTAAGGGTATCTTTGTTGGTGATATCATCACTTGAATTTTGAAGAATCTAGAATTTTGGCCAACACAATGGCTTACATATGTGATATGCAGCTTCAATGAGTTACAAAAGAGATCCTTCAAGTATTGGAAGTTAGTAGAAGAGGAAGCTCAATTTTTTGCTACACCAGCAGCAAGGTTAGTGTCTACACCAGCCTAAAGCCCTGCTACCATCTCTCAAGAGCCACTAGCTGCACTTGTAGATGAGTTAGTTCCTGTGTAAAACTTACCTACACATGAGGAGCTAAAGTAGCATGTTGCTCCTACACAGAAGCTCCATTATGTCCATTAACAACCATCTTCAACAAGTTAGAAGCTGAAGTGAAGGATATGAAAGAGAAGCTGGCTACCTTTGAGAAGAAATATCATGAGGACACGAGAGATCTAAAAGAAAGCATGAGGAAACTCATGGATTTGCTTACCCATAGCCTCAACCACCCACAAAATCCAAATCACCTTCTCTCAACCTGCCTTAGCCGAGTTAGATCATCCTGATAATGACGATGCCAATGATGACAATGATGTCAGGCTACCATTACCTTTCACCTATATATCATTACCCCTCATTCCACACACATACCATCCCCACAACATCAGCTATCTATACATACTCCCCACATCGATATAGATACCTCACCATACACACTCAAACCCAAAAATCACCTATTCTTGAACAA
>JAMXBD010003278.1:0-129197 GCA_024138025.1 Combretum micranthum
CTAATTCTTATTCGACTTAAATTGAATTGATGTGTTGGTTGTTGCTTGGCTGTGGTTAGTAAAGACCACTCAGAGTGTGATACTAATGCTGGTAACCTAATGATCTATGTGTGAGGTTGTCCCAAGTAGACTCGTACATAGAGATGATTCCGGTAGTTTAGGAGTAATGCGAGTACGACACGCGCGTGTGTAGGAGATTCCTAACACCATATATGCATATAATTACTTATTTTCTATATTGGATGTTTTTAGGGAGTCATGAGATACTCCAGGTTTGGGACTAGTGTACAATAGTCCTAAATCGTGTTGGTTACTTGGTTAATTTGGAGATAATAATTGGTGTTTGTTGCATTAGTTTCTAAGCCGATATGATATTACTTATTGCTTGATCATGTGCATGTGTTTTTTTTTTTTTCAGTTTGGCGTACTGGACGTTTTCGCTCAAACCTTTTTTTCCTAGGTACGGGTGAAGATTTCATCATATATGATTTGATGGGATGCAACGTATTCGTGGACTATGAGGAAAGCGATAGTGGATTTAATCCTTTTGCCAATAGTTGAGACTAGTGATCTTAGATCTAGTGATTACAGGAAAGAAAAACAATATTTTTATGATTAGTTTATTATTATATTGGAGATTATGTTATTTCTTTGAAGTTAAATTGTTTAGTTTATAATATAGATGAATTAAGGACATTTTATTTAAGTATCCTTTATTTGAGAGTTATTGGTGATATTTGAGTTAGATATATTGGTGGATTAGAAATTTTAGTCTTTGCGTGTCAATCTTTGGTAATGACACGTGGTGGCTGATAATGCCTTTAGGTTAGGGTGTTACATGAATCAAACTGGGATTTTGCATGAACCTTGGCAAAAGGCTAGTAGCATACATAATGTTAGATGTATTGTCATTAGGTATAGTAAGCTTCCTATAAAGCTCCTATATATAGATGCATATGAAACTTGTGATCTATCATTCCCCCCCCCCCCCCCCCCCCCCCCCCCCCCCCCCATCTTTTCATTTGTTGCCAAGGGTGGTGCCACTACTTTACAATTGTTCATGTTAAATTTCTTCTACAAATTTTTAGTATACTTTGTTAGTAAATGAATATCCCATTATCTTCTTGATAGACTTCAATACAATGAAAATATTGCATCAAACCTAAGTTTGTCATGTCAAAGGTCTTCATCATCTCTTTCTTCAACCTTTGGACCACACTTTCATTGTTACCTATACATATGAGATAATCTACATACAAAGACACAGTAAGAGTAGCAGGTTTTGATGTAGAGAGTAGGCTCATTTTAACTCATTCCGAATCCTTGTTCGATAAATACTGATCAATTATACTATACTAGGTTCATGGTGTTTACTTGAGGTCGTATAATGCCTTCTTCACTTTAAGCACTTTGTCCTCTTAATCTTTGACCATGAATACTGAAGGTTGCTCTAGATAGAGGTCTTCTTCCAGGTACCTATTTAGGAGTGCTGACTTTACATCAAATTGACATATTCTTTAGCCCTTTCCAAATGCAAGTACTATTAAGGCTCAAATAGTATCTAATCGAGCAACTAGAGCAAAGGTTTCACATTAGTACACTCTAGAAATCTAAGGGTAACCCTATGCTAGCAATTTGGATTTTGTATTTTTAAATTAAGCCATTAAGATTAGTCTTTACTTTTTAGACCCACTTGATTCTAATGACATCTTTATTTGTTGGTGAATTATTTGTATACTTTTTAGTTTTTCTTATTTGGTTACAAACAACGGAAGACTACGTATTTATAGGTTTTTTCTTCATCAATGGATCGTAGAGATTGATTTAATCCAACTATTATAAATTATTCTCTAGAATGTTTCAACTATCATCTAGAAGACAACATCTATTCTCTAAAATAATATATTGAAATATCTACACAAATATGTTTTAGAACTCCACCTAAAATATTCCCGAAATTCCATCTAATTCATATTCTAGAATATTGGAGTCATAATAGAGTGGGGATTGGGCTTGGTTTAAAGTGTATCAATTTTAATAGATCCAACTTTATCCATTTTTTACAATTGATAAGCTTGTTTAGGTACTATAAATGATATTAAAAAGTTTGCGGATAATATATGGACACTTTTAAATTTTAAAAATATCAAATATAGCATTTATCCTTTATTTAATTATCACCTTTTTGTATGAATTGTTCCAATTAGCTTGATTCAACAGTAAATTTATGTGGATCTGCCATTGTAAAAGATTTTTTTACTTGATTATGTGCATTAAGAAAAAAGGTAGTTTATTGTATCTGACATGTTAATAGGTGGTTCAAGAATTCTGTTAATATTTTTCTTAAATATTGTTATAATGTCAAAATAATGGAATAAATAGATGAAGGTTTTACCTGAACAGTGACATCAAAGATTCTCTTCCTTAAGCTGCTGTAGTCTTCATTTTTTACATATTCCAGTTCAGCAAAGTATAGGGTGACAATGTATTGCCCATTGCGGAAGCCGAATCCGTAATATGTCAGAGAAACGGGACAAACCCGAGCAGTTGCGTAAAATGTTCTATCGGAAAAGCCTGCTGCACATGAATAGTTCACATATTCATTTGAAATTGGTGGTCCACTACATTTATAAGCCCAATGCTTGGAGTGCTTCAATTGGAATTCCACAGTGTTGTTGTCAGCTTCGTATGTGTTTCCATATAGCTTTAATTCTCCACCTCCGCAGTTAATGAACAACGACGTGCGATCTGAAATTCTATGCTATCAGTGGCCACAATAATTTATGATGACGTGCAACAGGTACATGTGTCATAAGGTTTCATCAAAGGATGCTTTGCCGTACTTATTAATTGATTAAAATATAAGTTTTCACACTTTCTAACTTTAATTTTAACCTTCTTTCAAAAATGCTTCTAGCTATATACACATTAACATTTGGTGCATTAGATTTTCCCGAGGCATTTTTGTTAATTGACAAGCAATACATGTCATTTTGACTTGAAAAAAATTAAAAGGTAGCTACGGCTTCAAGTAGATACACTCATATTTTATTTTATTTTATTTTATGTGAGGTTATTTGTCTTATTTGGCATTTAATTTTTTATAGTTAATTGCCTGAAATTTAAAATTTTTAATTTAATATTTGAAATTTGTCCATATCTACAACTAAAAACACCAACTTTGCTAAATTTTGTAATTAACTACTCGAATTTTATTTATTTTTACAATTAACTAGAATGACCTCGAAATATTTATTAGTAGGAAGCTTGCATTTTCAAATATCAAGTAGTTAATTATAAAGAAAAAAAAAAGGATAAAGATTAGGTAGTAAATGTCATGTCACATTCACCTTTAATGTAACTAGGACTTCTCATTTTAGTAAAGCGATTATTCTCCCTTGAAGGAAGAGGTATGTGATAAACTTTTTCCTATCGACTTCGGTTTGGGGTTAAGAAATAGTAAAATTTAGGCAGTAAATATGATATCAACACTTAATGTAACTGCCTTTAGGAAAATACGTTAAATTCACCACTGATTGGATTCTCTTGCTTCACTTTTTCTTCTAGAAAAGGTAAGAGATCAGATGTATGTTTTCAAAAGATCTAAAGAAAGTGGAGCACATTTTGGAGTTTGAAGAGTATATGAAATATATGTATAGGTATGCATATATATGAACAATCACCATTGTTTTTATAAGATATGAAAATATGTTGTTGAATTAGGTATTAAATGAAATTAACACTGTTTAAACATATATTTAGTTTTCTAAATTTCCTGATATTTTTATATAATGCAAACTAACAAGAAAGGCCAAAAAAAAAAAAAAAAATCAAGAAATCAATCATGCTTCCATAGAATAGGCCTTACCATTTTTCCCTTGGCGAGCTGTCTCTTTTTCCCTAAAAGATAAAATGCAGGCATTGAAAATGCTTGGAGAGGCAATTTGTTATTCAATCAACAAAATGAAAAAACATATAAATGTAATGAGGAAGAAGTGATTTCTTTAACTGCTCACAAAGATTGATATAGTTTTAGTATAGCTATTTTATAAGTTAATTTTTATGTTGTTTGTGGTTCTAGAGGTCCTTTATTAGAGTTGTGCATAAATGTGCTATATTTTAATTTAAGGGGTTTAGGAGCTTACTTTGATCCAACGGAAGTGATGTAATCAAGTTTTGTACTGTTTTGAAGTTAGTTTAGAATGCTATTGATGTTTAGACTGAGTGGGCATTTAAAGAAGAATTTAGAGAAATACAATAGGATCATGGATTGGCACACACATGTGTATCTAAGTTGTGCATTATATGCATGAATTGTAATTGAATTTAGTTCGACAAAGGCGAGCATGCCTTAAAAGCAAGGCCGTGTTTCGTGTCAATGCATTTGCCTATTCCATGCAAATTTTATCCTAACATTTAAAGGCTTTTTGAAGAAGAAGAAGAAGCAGAAGTAATGGAGGATCTATTAGCCACTTTTAAAAGTTTATTTACTAGTTGTTTTGAGAGAGTTTTCTAGGGTTAGAAGCAAAGCACTACAAGATTCAAATTTGCAGGAATGTCAACCTATTGCAACTTCTTACTCCATTTTTATTTTATTTTATTTTTTATGTTTATTATTCTATAATAGAGTAAATTCCCTACCTATCCACACTTGCTTGACCCTTGAATTACTAAGATCATCATTTTGTTTTGAATCAATAAAGATTTTATATTCTTGTAATTCAGCTATGTGCGCTTAAATGCAAGGAATTGAGATATCTAATACCAATTTAACTACTACATATTATGCATATAGATTAAGAAATCATATGTATGGTTAGATTTGCATAATGGACAGAAGTAGCAAACAATCTTGGAGATAGAATGATATTCTAGATTAGGATCAAAACTAATATTGAAATACATAAATTGGAAATTGCAACTTGAGGAGTTTTAATTGAAAAGATATTCCAATTAAGCAACAGTAGGTTAGGTGTTAGTAATTTTGAGAGAATTATTAATACAATTAAGAAACTCTCATGGTTGGACAATATGGAAGTGAATTGATTTTTTTCTATAGGTTGCATGGTTAATTCTAAGGGGAAGAAGGTCTACAGACATTAATTTTGCATATTCGATATTTGATAATCACTACTTTTGGTACCTTGTTAATTTAAAATTAGTTTAATTTAAGTCAATTGATCAACAATATTAAAGGATAGATAATAGATTATAAATCAATAGCAGTTTTTGTGATTATGGTTGATTATGGTGAGATGATACTTGATCAATATTGCTCTATACTACAATATTTGATAAATGCACTTGCCTGTCAAAAATTAACTGACCGGTGGTGCTATCGTTGTCCAAAAAGCTGCAAGATATGCATAGTGCACAAACAGGTTACGATACAAGCATTGAATATTGTTTATATCTATTTTTGTAAAAACAGTTGCGAATGTAACTAAAATATTTAGCACCTGTAAGTCGGAACATAAAATTCAATGGCATGTTAATAATAAGTTATTATCCGAAACAATAGCGAAGTCATTATTTGAGGACTGTTGTCCTACAGTAAGTTTTGCTTGTCAAATTTCTGTTTCCTCACCTTCACTTACACTAGTACTCCTTTATCTAATGTCATGTTTGATATGCAGGAATCGTCTAGAATGAAATGGATTGAAATCAAAGGAATAGAATGAAATGGAATCATCAGGGAAAGACAAATCCATTCCTTTATTTGGATACAGACATGGAATGGAATGGATATGATTTAGTTTATATTAGAATTTACCAAAAATACCCTTTACAAAAACTAAAATAATAAATTTATATGGGATGGAAAGATAATCCAAGTAAAAAATTCTTAATGAAAGAGGGAATAGAATCGTGATTCCACCTTCATCATAAAGCCGGAATCGTCGATTCTAAGAAATCGCGATTTCGCTTTCTCATGACACTACCAAACATAGGAAATGGAATGGAAGTCGGAATCGCAATTCCATTCCGATCTATTCCTGCGTACCAAACAAACCATGAGACCATTACCATGATGTATTTCTAAAAATAGGATAGGGAATGTATATTTAAAAATTAAAGGTTTGATTGCATATAAAAGTTAACATAAAACTTGCTGTGAAAAATTTTACAAACAAAGATTTGATTCTAAATATTTATATAGAAAAACAATAAATGGCAAACAAGAATTAGGCGAGCTTGCATTGCAATTTTATACTGTTCACCACTCATCTAAATATAAGGCATATTAATACTAGATAGCTCATATTGGGGTTGATGATCCTTAAAATAGATGGTATTGACACATTTCATGTGTAAGGATAAGTGACATGCAACTATCAATGTAATTCCATCATTTAAAGAGATGAATGATAATGGTAATATTATTGATATTTATCTACTATTTATTTTTTTATGTAACATATTAGTATCAATACACACACATATATATATATATATATTTGCCAATTGGCGTATATAACTACTTTATGCCATAAGGCCCATAACTTGTACATCGTTCCATGTTGGCATGTATTATTAAAAATTGCTACGCTTGAAAAACAAAAGTTGAAATAATAAAAAACCTAACAAAAATATACACTTCTAAAATATAAAATATGGCAATAAGTAACATCTTACTGTTAAGAGTTGTTAAGTCTATCCTTTTACTGATATGTTAGTTTAGAGATTTAGTCAAATAAATATCAAATAGATGCTATTAGTTTGTTGTGTATATCAATCCTATTTTTTAGGTGTTCTTAGTTTCCTAAAAATTTGTAATTATTGTTTAGCCGATCAATATTTTTCTCTATTTAAATTTTAATTGTGCTTCATGAATGATAAGTCTCTTCCAAAAAGAAAAAAAAAAAACTTAGGAACTTTCTATTCTTCACTTTAAAATTTCAACATTTGGTATCAAAGCCAAATTAGATAGCATCCAAAAGCAATAGTTTTGTACAACCATCAATTCCCCATTTTGATGGCTATTATGATCATTGGTCTATGTTGATGGAAAATTTTTTGAGATCCAAAGAATATTGGGATATCATGGAGAATGAAGTTAATGAACCAGCTGCAAGAGCAACACTTACTGAAGCACATGCTAAGGCTTTGGCAGATCGGAAGCTCAAGGATTTAAAAGCAAAAAAAACCATCTTTTCTAGGCAATTAATCATTTAATTTTGGAGACTATTCTCCAAAAGGATTCTTCCAAGCAGATTTGGGATTAAATGAAATAGAAGTATTTAGGTACTAATAGGGTGAAGTGAACACTACTTCAATCCTTGACAAGAAATTTTGAAACTCTTCAAATGAAATCAGGAGAGACTATTACAGATTTTGTTAGAAGAATAATGAGAATTGTGAGCAAGATGTGCTTCCATGATGCAGACATGGAAGATGCTAAAATTGTGTTAAAGATATTGAGATCAATGACTCCAAAGTGGAACTATGTTGTTTGTTCCATTGAAGAATCTAAAGACATTAGTTTTATTTCCATTGATGAACTTCAGAGTTCCTTGATCTATCATGAACAGAGGGTCAATCGATTTAATAATATGGATGAACAAACAATACTCAAAGCTTCCATTAAATCACCAAGCACAAGAGGAAGGGGGCATGGAAGAGGTGGATAAGGTCACAAAAGAGGCTATGTGTGGAAATGAAGATGGTATAAATGATAACAACATCTCTCATTTTTCTAAGAGATGTGATGACTCTCAAAGAAAAGGTAAAGGGTTTGATGACAAATCCAATATTGAATGTTATAGATGTGGGAACTGTAAACCCTGGTGTTCCTAGTAGTCAAGTAAACTTCGGAAACCGGAAAGCAAAATCCTAAACCGGACTAGTTCAAACCCTGTGAGAGAACCTTAGAAACCTTATATCCGGCTTTCCTTCGATTTCATATAAAAAGAGATTTTATGAAATAATTTAATGTGAAATATCATTTTAAAGTATATTTCAAACCATAGAAAGCTTTAAGTTCGAAAAATTTTCTATTCCGGGCTTTCCCGAGCTCCATTACAGAAAAGCAAGCCTCAGGGCTATAAACTCAGAAAAATATTCCGGAATACTCTTTAGAACCCAAATTTTATAAGGATTTCAAAATACAAGTTTTATAATTTTTCGGGCTATAAAAATTACAGTTATAGTCTTTTCCCGTATTTTCTTTACTACCGATAAAGTAGATGTCTTGTCTACTATTTACCACTATTCACAAGTATAGCCTACATTACACACTACTCATGCCGTAGTCTTACATCCTTACAACTACTCATTATATTTTCTTTTCTAAGAAATTTTTGTTTTTTACTAAATTATTACATTTAATACATTTTATTACACAAATTACAAATTCAAATAAAATTAAATCGCTCCCTCTCTCTCTCACTTGATGGCCGGCACAACCTCCCCTATTTTCCCCCTCAAATTGTTTTATTTCTTTTTTTTATAATACAACAAACCCTAATTTACTTAATATATACTCATTTACACTCTCTCTCTCCTCATTTCTACTCTTCCAAAAATTTTAACAAAGCAAAAACCCTCTCTTTTCTTTCCTTTATGTTGTGAACTTAAACACACACACACACACACACCACACAACCCCCCGCCCCTCCCCCCCCCCCCCCCCCCCCCCCCACACACACACACACACACACACACACACCCACACACACACACACACACTTACACTTTTCAAGTTCATTTCTTCATCAAGTCCTTCCTTAGGTGATGATTTTTAAGCTTTATTACTACATAATCTTGTAATGGCAAGATTATTCATGTGTGTTTTCACTTTAAATCCCCATGAGCAAATGCTAGGGATAAGAAAACATAATACATGAATATCAAGCCATCACAAGAGTAGATCTTGTGCTTGATGAGTTTTTGTTGAAGTATTATCATGTTCATGCATATAAAAGTAGAGATCTTACATGAAAAATATATGTTCATGCTTTTAAACTCCTTTTCATGCACTATAAGTAGTAGATCTAGCACTTAGACACTCATATTATACTTGACATTCATGTTCATATAGATATTTTGTGTTTTCATGCATTAATGCTCATAAAGATTTAGTCTTGTATATATAAATATGATAGTTGGTAGATCTTTATGAAGGTAAGACAAGGAACTTGAAAAGAAAAGATTTTTGTTAGAAATGTTCAAAAGAAAATTCGTATGACTTCCAAACCCTATTTCAAAAACCCTTGTAACAACTTTGAAACTCATGTTTTATATGAAAAATGGAGGCCATAAGTAATAGATATTATTAAATAATGATTTTTATAAGTTGAAATGAGTTTGGATGAGAGTAATATGTAAAACAAGAAGTAGAATAAAGATGAAAAATTTTGAGTTAGTAGTTAACTTGTAAAATTCGTAACTTTAGATGATGCTTATGTAAACACCTATTATTCAAGCTTAAGATAAATGTTTTATGTGTTAAATGAAGTCCTTAGGTAGTGGATATCGTACAGCCTTAAATTTTAATGCATTACACAAGTTTTCTCAAAGGAATCATTCAAAAAGTGGATTGTCTAAATTCGGATTTTTGAGAAAAGTCTATTTAAAAACATATTTGCAAAGTGAAAAATATAAATTTTTATGTAGAAATGAAGGTCTTGGATAGTATAGATGATGAAGACTCATTTTTAATTAAGATAACTAGGAATTTCTAAGAATGAAATCCAAAACATTAGTGTGATGTCAAAGTTAGAAAATTGGATTTTCAAGAAGTAGTTATTGCTAGAGTCTTGTAAAAATTAGGAGTTCTCAAAGTTCTTTTATAAAAAATCATCAAGATTATGCATACATTGGACTCATCACATGTCATTCATGTTAGGAACTCATTCATATTTTATATATACTTGAATCATCAACTAGATACATTTCAAACAAATGCAAAACTATTTTTTGGAAATGGGAATGGTTACTGATCAGATCTGATCCCTCTGTTCCGTGACTTAAATGTTTTCAAAACTTGGAAATAATATTAAAATTAGATAGATCTTTCGAAGTAGATAGAAATCGATATAAAATTTGCGAAATTCCGACTTAAAATAACCAAGTTATGGCTGTTTTAAGTTGGAACTTCCATAAATAGCGAGAATCATGATTTTTATTAGTTTTGATACATAGTTTGGATTAGTCAAGTGATGAAGTACTCATTAGGATATTCTTCTTTGGTAGGTGATCCCGAGACCGACGACTCTTTACCACCCGATTACTACTATTAAGAGATCAGGGTACCATGGCCGAGTGAGTATCACTTTCAATTTCAATTATTGCTTATGATTGTAATGATAGCTGCACTAGTTACTTAGCAAAGATAAAATGAATATGCATGATGGGGTTGAATGGGAATTATATTTTTCTGCTATTGTTATGTGAAGTTGAATTTAAAGAATATCGAAGGCGGGTGATAAATCATTGCTTGTATAGAGAAGCTAGGATTGATTATCTGCGAGTATTGCTTGATCACCTAAAAGAATTGGTATAATTGATATTAGACATCGAAGATAAACTTGAACTCATTCATAACACGATGGGGATGGAGCATTAGCATTTGTTGGTTTTTTGTGACCCATAAAACGAATATAAGTTGGTTAATCGTGATCCATAAAATGAATATGAGTTAGTTAATCGTGATCCATGAAACGAATATATGAGTTGGTTGACCATGAGCCTAAACAGCGTCGTAGCGTAGGATTCGTTAATCTGCTAACCCGGGATGGAGAGCGCAAGTCCATACATATATGATTTTCGGCTGGTCATATGTTTGTTGAATTCACGTGTTTAATGCATACCATTTGACTGATTAATCACTTGCTTGAATGTTATGTTTTAATTGCGATATGGAAGTTTTCACTCACTAAGCTAGCATAGCTTACGCCCCTATAGTTTTTATTTGTTGCAGCATGAGTTTATTTGGCTTAGGCCAAGGCAGGCTACAACTCAGGTACAGGAGCTAGGCGTTTCCTCTAGAAGTAGTATTCAGTTTTGTTTAGACCTCCACAGGAAACCAAAAGACTCTGGATGACTAAATGGACCTTTAATATTCTTTTGCGAGGGAATGCTTCTTAGACTTTGTAACTTATATGTATGCGTTTTGATTTATTATCTAATGCTATCGAATGCCGCATTAAACTTCTTAACTCCATTGAATAGAGTATTCTATTGTCGTAAAGGGACGCCTTACATCTATACAAGACTCCCAAAAGACTCGAATAGTAATTCGAGAGTCTTATATGGCATGTGGCGAACTGTTACGTTTAGGATACCCCTCTAGGGCGTGACAAGAACTATGGTAATGAGCATCAAATCACCAAGCTATGTTCATTCAAGTCCGATTCTAAGTTTAATTTGAAGAATTGCAGCATTCCAACTAAAGGAGCATCATTTGTTGAAGTGGAGAGAATGGCTGGACCTAAGTTGGCAGCTTAGGAGACTAACGATGGCGGCCTAGATGACAAAGGCTGGCAGTGTTGAAGATTATAAAGGCTGGCGATGTCAAGGCAGGCTCTAAGCCAAGGTGCAGAAGATCAAGGTCAGCGGCCTTTCTGTTTAAGTTGGCGGCTTATGCCCAACTTTCTTTCATTTCGTAATTTATTTATTATTTTTCCTTGTTTCGTTATTAGGGTTTAGGGGCTAGTATAAATATCCCCCTTGTATTGACGCTCTTTAGCTTTTACTGATTTGAAAACTTGTGTTTGAGATTTCTCGAGATTTCTCTGTTATCAATCACTTTGTTTGATTGTGGCAAGATCTGTTCTTATCGATCCTTACGATCATGTTAAACAAACCGTTCTTATCAATCTATTTACAGATTGTGGCGAACAAGCCGTGATCCCTATTTCGTGAGTCATATCTATAAACCCACAAAGTTTTACAATCAGTTAAGCCTAAACCTTAGTTAAAAGGTTAATTAGAAACCTTAAAGTCAACAAAACCCTAGTTAGACATAGTGGTTTAAGTCCGACAATTCTGTGTTTGTAACTCTAAGTGATTAAGTAAGAGATTGGTACGTAGAATAGCTTGTAATAACATAAGAAAGCTTAAAAATATCATATTAGTCAAACCGCAATTCGTTTTGAACCCGATCGGATATAGTTTTGAAAAAAGTATCTCGGGGCTCAGAATGGTAAAAATATTCCGGATATATTGTTAGACTCGTAAAAATATTAGTTTTAGAATTTTTCGGTAACTAAAAATATCAGATATAGCATTTTTACGTATATTTTCTTATTACCGGTACTCTATTAGCCATATCTATTTTACATTACACTATTACTTTTCCTTACAACCTATTCTTACAACCTATACAAATATTTTCTTACAATTTTCATTTCCAATACAACTTCACATCTCTCACATTTCATTTTTTATTAACAAAAATACAAAAATTTTAAAATCTCTCTCTCTCTCCCCCTATAGGCGTCAGCCCCCTCCTCTCTTTCACTCATATTATTTTAATTTTCACTTATTTAATTAACACAATTTACCCTCCACTTTTTTCTATAAATACCACCCCTCTCTTCTATTTCTTTCACACCTTCATACACTACCAAGACTACCCCAAAATCTCTCTAAAAGTTCTCTAAAACTTTCTCTAGTTTTTCTTCTTTTATAAGTAATATTCCTTTAAGCTTTTTTTATGTTCATTTGCTTAGTATGAGCATAGTGTATGTTTTCTAAACCTATGGAGGTTAGGAAAGTAACAATGTGTCCATGTTTTGTTCTTATTCATAAATCTATTTTCCTTTATGTTATTCATATTTACACCTAACTAAATATATCTATGTAGTTATATATATATATATATATACTTTTAGAGCATATAAGCTCACTTATTATTGCAATTTATTTACTTTTCTTGTAATTTATTTACTTTCAAGTTATTTTAAGACTAGTCTTCCTAGTCTTAGACTTATCCTCATCAAGTTAAAATAATTTTCTTTTCTTTTGGGACTAATCTATTCTTAATCCGGAGAAGCCTTGAAGAAGCTAAGGCTCCTAATACTTGATTAGGAAGCATTGATGAAGTTAAGGCTCCCAATACTTGACAATTATTATCATTATTATACTTATTTGTTTCTCATATTCTTTATTATATTATCTGTGTGACATTCTTATCTTTTTATGAACTACATAATCATATTCATGCATGGCTAATGAGTCGCTGTCCAAATAAAAAGAGATCTTTTTAATAAAAGACTAAATTCTTAAAATTTTATCACTAAATAAATGTTTTTCACCAAGACTTAGAAAAATGTTTTCAAATAAATTCCTTTTAAAGGTTTATATAAGCTCATCATGCAATTTCAAACTATTAATAAAAGAAGTTTCTTCAAAGTCTAAAGATACTTTCTTTTCATAACATATAAAATATTGATATATAATAATAACTTGATACTATTTTTACCAACTTTCTAAACTAAGATCTAAACAATTTTTCAAGAAAATAAACTTACAAATCTTAAGAAACCCACTTAGAAAAATGAAATTTGTTAACAATCTAAGAAAATAAATTTTCAATGAATAAACCCATTAAGTACTACTAAAGAAAACTTTTAGAAATTCTATTTTTCAATCCCTAGAAATAAAAGTTGGAAGATAACTTAAAAAGACCAAACTTTATTGCAACTCACTTTTGATAAAATAAAAAATAAAAATATAGAACATTAAGTTATGATCACCAAAGAATTTATAAGTGATTTCAACCACATAAAGAAAAGTTTAACATAACCAATTTTTTTTTTTTTTTTAACTTAGGAAAGGTTGTTTTATGGAAATTTATTAAATGAGACAATACTATAGCATCATGCATAAATTATGAGTCTATTTATATACCAAAGGAATTCTTTTCAAGTATATACATATTTGAGTTTTACTTAACAGGCTTTAGTGAAGGAAGGATTAGAAAATGTTGTTTTTCAAGAATGGAATTTCTATAGTAGATCTGTACCCCTATGATCCGAGACCCAAATGACTTGTTGTACTAAAAATAACCTTAGAAATTGATAAATCTTTTCGAATAGGTAGAAAACAACCTGTAATATGTGAAATTCCGAGTTAAAATGAGCTAGTTATGACCATTTTAAATTGGAATTTCCTCAAATCCAATTTTTACTGCAAATAGAAGATAGACTTAGAATCTTTAAAGTAGAAATTCTATAAAAGACTCATTTTGGGCATTTCATCTTGTTTAGGTGAAGAAGAAACATATATCGCCTTCTCGGAAGATTATTTCGCTGGGAGCAATCGTCATGGAGTAAGTTAATCCTTTACTAATTTTATTTCCTTGAATGTGCTTGTAAGTAGTGGCACTAGAGATTAAGGAAAGATAAATGAATAAATGATTGTGTGAATGATTGAATGAAGTGTTTGTTAAATAAGAAGCTAAGTATATCGAAAGAAGGCTTGATGAATAATTCATGTTCTTTTGCAATGTTATGATGCATATTGTTTGGTCACTTTTAACTTGAAATTGACAATAATTGGAAAGACCCATATTAAAAACAATTTATGCATGATATATTGTGAGTCACATTTTTTTTTTTTTTTTGCTACTATTCTTGTGAAGAAATAAGGAGTTGTGGTGGTAATTAGTAGTAGCCAGAAAGTTTACATAAGCAAGTAGGAGCCAGTAAGTCTGTAATTATTGATGGTCGCATAGGCCGGTAACCACCCACCCCCGACATGGAGGGCGTAAAATCCATGTTACACATGTTTCCGATTAATCGTGTGTATTTTGTTTGCTCATATAATTATTGCATTCACATATGATTATCTAAAATACTTATATGTTTTATGAAAATGCTTTGAGGAAGGGAGTTATCACATTAAGCTAGTTTTGGTTATACCCCTATAGCTTTTTGTTACAATTTGATTACTTGTGGTTTGCATCAATGAGCCCCTTTTATCAGGTACGAGACAAAGTTACTAGAAAGTTTTTGGAAGAAGTTTACATATTTAGTTTTTAGGCGTATTCGTTTAAGAAAAATCTCTATAGTAGGCTCTTAAAATATTTATGTAGGTTTTTAAGATGGCTTAGAATAGCAAGACTTTTAGCACAGGGGAATGCCCCTAAGAAGTTGTGAGAATTTTGATCTTAATGATTATTACATGTTTACCTTTTTAAGTTCTTGTATGCTTTTATTATCTGCTTAAACGTAATACCCCTCTGAGTCTCCTATTATCTTGGAAGCACGCCTTGCATGTAATATCGAAGCTCCTACGTGACAGATTGTCATTCATTAGCTTTAATATTATGTGCGGCGGACTGCCACGTTAAGTACCTTCTGGAGCATGATAATATCGATCTTTTTTTTTTTTTGACCAAATGATAATATCGATCTAAGATTAGCATATTTCGAGTTGATTTGGTGCATCATATCATTATCAACGTTGATCATATATTTTTAATTTCTTGTATTCTAGACACAAAAACCATATAAAAATAACATTTTTATTTTGTTTCATTATTCAATTTGTGACATCTATTGCGTACCTCTTTGAGATCACTTTGTCTAAGGTTTTAGGCATATCATATGGTCATAACAAGAATGAATGTTACACGATGTTACCAAAGGAAAAGGAGAAAAGTCCAACTTTGGAGAGCAAAAAGAGGAGGAGGAGACACTTCTGTTGGCCTTTCACGTAATGGAGGAGCTCGAACAAGAACATGGTATGTCGATACTGGCTGCAGCAATCATATGAGAGGTTGTAAGTCTTCTTTTGTTAATTTAGATGAGAATTTTCATTTTGTCGTGAATTTACAGATAAGTCAACCGCTAAAGTGATGGGGAAAGGAGATTTTCAAATTTAGAAATAAGAAGGGCTTCATTGAAACCATTTCAAATGTTTTTTATGTTCTTCATTTGAAAAATAATCTTTTGAATGTTGGTTAATTACAAGATGAAGGATACAAGATCATAATCTTTAACGGAGAATGTGAAGTGTATGGTTCAAGAAGAGGGTCAAATGTTATAGTTAAAATGTCTTCAAATAGATTGTTTCCTTTAAATATTAGAACTATTCATGATTGCTTGCTAGCTAAAGTTGATGACTCATCATGGAATTGGCACTATAGATATGATCATTTGAATTTTAATGGTCTAAGGACTCTTCATTGAAAGCAGATGACTAATGGTCTTCCTGCAATCACTCCTCCAATAGAGACTTGTGAAGAATGTATAGTTAGAAAGCATCAAAGGGATTCTTTCCTTAGTGGAAAGGCAGAAAGGGCTCAAGTTGTACTTGAGTTGATGCATTTTGATTTATGTGGACTAATCAATCCAGCTTCAAATGGTAACAAAAAATATTTTATATCTTTTATTGATGATTTCAGCAAAAAAACCTAGGTGTATTTTTTGTAGGAAAATTCTAAAGCATTTCATGCTTTCAAGAGCTTCAAAGCTCTTGTTGAAAATGAAGCTAATGGCAAGATTAAAATATTTATAGCAAACATAGGTGAAGAGTTCTTCTCCAATGAATTTGCTACATTTTGTGAATCAAATGGCATAAAAAGACAATTGATTGCTCCATACACACCACACAGAATGGTGTATGTGAAAGAAAGAATAGAACCATTCTCAACATGGTCACGAGCTTGCTGGCAATAGGAGGAGTTCTAAAGTAGTTTTGGCCTGAAGCAATGATGTGGTTAGTTCATGTTGCAAATAGCAGTCTGACCTTTGCAGTGAAACAAATGACACTTCAAGGGGGCTTGGAGTGGCAAGAAACCTGCTATTGATTATTTCAGGATATTTTGCTGCATTGCATATGCACATGTACCTGATGAAAGAAGAAAGAAACTTGATGCTAAAAGTGAGAAATGTGTATTTCATGGGATTAATGAAACTTGAAAGGTTTATAGATTCTTTAATCATGAGACAAAGTAGGTGATAATAAGCAAAGATGTAGTGTTCAATGAAGGGACTAGATGGGTTTGTACTGAAGGTAATTTAGTTCTAAGATCAATACTGAATGATGTTGTCTCAGTTGGTGAGATAGAAGAAGTTGTTGAAATTCAAGAATGGCAATCTGAAACCTAGGTGCAACAATCAACTCTACCTGAACCTATGGCTCAATTTGACCAACATCCTGAAGAAGAAGGGAGGATATATAATCTAAGGAATGAGAACTCTGGAAAATAGCCAGCATGGATGATAAATTATGATAATTTCAATTTAGATAATGTTTATTTTGCATTGTATGTAGATAGTGACCCCATCACATTTGATGAGGCTACGAAAGAGAAGAAATGGTGAGAGGCAATGGATGAAGAAATTGAGTCCGTTGAGAAAAATCACATTTGGCAGCTAACAGATTTGCTTGAAGGATAGAAAACTATCGATGTCAAATGGGTTTTCAAGATGAAGTTGAATGAAAAAGGTAAGATTGACAAGCATAAGGCTTGATTGGTGGCAAAAGGTTAAAAGTAAAGGTAGGGGATTGATTATAAGGTGGTCTTTGCTCCATTAGTAAGGCTAGATACAATCAGGATGGTGATTTTTTTGGTAGCTCAACAGTCATGCTCGATTCTTCAATTAGATGTTAAACCAGCCTTCTTGCATGGCAATCTATAAGAAGAGGTGTTTGTTGATCAGCCACCTAGTTATGAGAAGAAAGGAAAGGAAGAGAAGGTTTATAAGTTGAAGAAAGCACTCTATAGACTAAAGCAAGCATCAAGGGCCTGGTGTAGTCGCATAGATGCTCACTTTTTTAAGTTGTGATTTTAGAGATATCCTTTTGAGCACATTCGTTATGTCAAGTCCAAAGGAGGTAAAATGCTTATCGTTTGTCTTTATGTCGATGACTTGATATTTACTAGTGACAATGTTGAGATGTTTCATGAGTTTAAAATGTCTATGATGAAAGAGTTCGAGATGACTAATCTAGGATTAAAGCAATATTTCCTAGGATTAGAAGTCATTCAAACTACTACTAATAATTTTATTTATTAGAAGAAGTATGCACATGATATTCTTGCAAGGTTCAAAATGGCCGATTGCTGGTCATCTAGTACATCAACTGAACCTAGTTTAATGATACATAAAGATAATGAAGGAAAGGAAGTTAGTAGCACTTATTTCAAGCAAATAGTTAGGAGCCTCATGTATTTAACATTTACTAGACCTGACATCATGTATGCGGTGAGTCTGATTAGTAAATATATGGAAAAGCCTTTTGAAATGCATCTTAATGCAGCTAAAAGAATGCTTAGATATGTAAAGGGTACACTTGATTATGGAGTGTTTTACAAAAGGAGTATTGATATTGATTTTGTTGGGTATATTGATAGTAATAATGCATGGGACATTGATGATTGCAAGAGCACTTCCGGTTATGTGTTCATGCTTAAGTCAGGTGTAATATCATGGTTGCCAAAGAAGCAACAGATTGTTACACTCTCCTATAATTGAAGCTAAATATGTGGCAGCAACTTCAAATTCGTGTCAAGCTTTGTGGCTTAGAAATATGTTTGAAATACTTGGAGTTGAGCAGAAGGATCCAACAATCATATATGATGATAATATGTCAACTATCAAGCTATCAAGAATCTAGTGATGCATGGGAGAAGTAAACATATTGGTGTTCACTTTCATTTTCTAGGAGATCTTTGCAGGGAAGAAAAAGTTGAACTGCAACATTGTAAGAGTGATGAACAAGTTGCTGATATTGTGACAAGCCACTTAACCAACTATTCTTTGAGAAGCTAAGGAAGCTGCTTAGAGTTTGTTCTTTTTGAAGCATTGATCAAAGAATTGTTGAAGAACATGTGAAAGCAAAGAAATCCTAAACTGGTTTCAGCAGAAATCAGTTTAAGGGAGGGTGTTAAGAGTTGTTAAGTCTATCCTTTTACTAATATGTTAGTTTATAGATTTAGTCAAATAAATATCAAATAGAAGTTGTTGGTTTTGTTGAGTATATCAGTCTTATTTTTTAGGTGTTGTTAGTATCCTAAAAATCTGCAATTATTGTTTAGTAGATCAATATTTTTTTTCTATTTAAGTTGTAATTGTGCTTCATGAATGATATGTCCTTTCGAATAAAAGAATACTTAAAAGATTTCTATTCTTCACTTTAAAATTTCAACATGTACCAATATACTCATTTGTTAAGGCCTACCATCCCCCTGCTTGGAATTCTAAACCACACGAATTTTCTCAAAGCTTAAACTCCTTACTTGGCAAAATATTCATTAGATATGAATAGAATCAGGTTCCCAAGGTGAAGGCCATTAACATGTTGCTTATTAATCATCTTATGCACAGAGTGAAAGTTGATGTCACTAATAATTGCAGTGTAAAATAGTAGAGTACTCATATAGCCCACCTCAACCAAAATGGCATCTTTACGGACCTCATTAACTATCATGAAGTTGGCTACTGTAGTTGACAGTGCAATAACAAGTCCAAGCAGGCAGACCTTCCAAATAACTCAACTATAAAGAATATATATTCTATATAATATAAAATAAATAAAAAATTACTATTCCTTTTCCTATACCAGAAAAATTGCTATTTCTAACAAAATGTAACTTTTGTTTTTTCAAAATCAATCCCCATACATCCTCCTTCTATTTCAGTCAACCAATTGTGAAATCCCAACCTACACCTTAAGTGAAAAATCCTGGATGTTCCCTGAAATACCACAAAATCCACTTGACCTATCCAAATAGTGTTTACTGGGTTTACCATATAAAAGCTACCCTTCATGCCTTTTTTTTTTTTTACTGCTATTCCTAAAATCAAATTATTGGCGTTGAAAGGATTAAATCATCTGCAATCTGTTTTCTAAGAAATTGGTTGCCAGCCGTTGGTCCATCTCAACAAACCTTATTGCTCTGTTTGCTTAACTTTTATATCCTTGGAATTATGTAGATGTAATTTTTATGATGTTGGTTTTGTGGTGTTTATAAATGATAAATAACAACTAGCGATAAAGCACTTACAAGAATGTGGGAGGTGCATGGCTGAAATTACCAAAATCGCTCTTATTAGTTATGTTGTTAAAGCTCAAGTCTCTGCATATTCAAACCAGATAAAAGTATGTTAAGATAATAAATAATCAGAATAAAAAAAGCTTTAGCAGAGGGTTTAGACAAAATTAGGGCATTAGAACTTCTCATTCCTCCATTATGAAACTAAGAGAAAGCAAAACCATCACTCTTATGTTTAACAATCCCATCTAATGTTTTCTCTAACCATATTTTCAATGCTTTTTGTATGTTAAAACCAATAGAAATACAATCTGGCAAAGACAATATTCAGCGATCTCCTTAAAATATTTCAATATCAATTTACTCCTTTTATATCCACTAAAAACACCATCGAGATTAAATTAATAATTTCATTTCCATTAGAGCATTAGTATCTTGCCCTTATCTTATAATTGGCGAATAAATAGATAGATCCTAACTTATCTATCCTACCAATACCCTCTGTTAAGAACGTAATTAAGGATAAATTCTATTAATATCATATAAAATGTGTTACAAACTAAGGATTTATTCACTGTTATGCATCATTCACTAATAAAATTTTGCTTTGTTGGTTTTAGACAAGCAAACCCAATCTGATGAGTAATATAATTAACGTATTCATTTCTTCCCTTATTCTGTAACGTTGTTCAAAGGAGAAGTCCAAAGTCTTTCTTTTTTTTGCCCTTTTCCCATTTTTACTTTGTAAATCATGATTGATTTTATTAATTGTTTTATTGTATAAATTTGAACATACGAGCGTATTTGTCTTTATCATCCCATGATTCCTGTCTTCTGTTCGTAAATATATGTGAGATGGATTACAAGTAAGAAAACAATTATATATATATATGAAAATGTAAAGGATCAACTGATTCAAGCTTCTAGCAACTTACACGTAATCCAGGAATTTAGAATCCTTGAGGTAGGGAGGCAAGTCACCAGCGATTAAGCAGTTTCTCAGAATCCTGTGTATAAGAGAGAGAGAGGCGGGGGGGTGGGGGGGTGGGGGGAAGCCTTAGATTTTCGGGAAAAAGAAAAAAAAATCTTTTGTAAACCGTGTGATATGTTATAAATAATAAAAATTATACGAAAATTAATAACGTTACAATGATGTCAAGATAGTTGAAGAATTTAAATATTCAATTTTTAGATTAAGAGAAATTTGAAAGAAGAAATAAGATAAGGCAGCATTAAATATATGAGGATGGAAATAAATCCTCCAAATTTTAATCCTCTCAATCTCATTCAATTTAAAAACAAAACGATTCAGATTATTTAAAAATTTAAGTCATCTCCTGACATCATTATAATGTTATCATCTTTCATTTAATCTCTATTAATTACTCAAGATTAAAAGAAATTAAAATAAAAGAAATTGAGAGATCCTAAATTCTAAATCGATTACAAGGTCCTCAGGCTTGTGAAATTGGCAGTTGCTGGCCAGGGACTAGTTTTGGTCCCGACAAGATCAGAGACCGCCCTGCAAAGAGAAAAACGACAATCATAGTAAGTTAATGATAACTTATTTGAAAAGTTGATAACAAAGGTTTTAGGGATATCATGTTTTCTTCTTGCGTGGCACTCACAGAACAAAAAGATTCCCCATCGTAAACATATTACTAGCAGGCAGGGGCTCTTCGAAATTGTTCCCAATAAGAACCCTGCATTGTAGAAAAGTTTATCTATTGTATTGTCACAAAGATTCCCCATCGTAACCAATAAATACAACTCATTCTCATCGTTTTCCATTATTTACAAAAATTAAAACCTCTTTCATTTCGTTAGACTTTTCATGCTTTTGGAATAGGTCAATTTTTTAGGGTTCTACTTAACGATGTTAAATATAACTAAGAACGTAATACAATAAAGAAATTCAACGTACTTCATTATAGCAATAAGCAAATTATAAAAAGTAATTGCAAACAAACTTATCCAATCTCCAGCCACCTTAGCTAGCCATATCCTAAAAGCAATTAAAATCTGATACATATTAAGGAAAGATAAAAATTTTAACGGAATTGATCAAAGTCTTATTTTTATTCCTTCAAAGTTAGAAATATTAAATTGACTATTCAATTTGGAAAAAGAAAATTACATATATAGGAAAATCAGCTAAGGTTGATGAGATATACAATTTTCTTTGTCCTTTTATTATTATCTAATATTCTTTTTATCCTACCAAACAACTAAGACTCTCTTGACAAAAAACTACTGTGTCCCACTACCCAACTTGCTTAGATAAATGCTAAATGCTAATGCAAACATCTTTCGCCGGCAAAACATTTTTTTTATGTGTTATTTTTTATACCAAGTGAATATTATCATAGTTATTATAATTTTATTATATTTTTATTGAATAATATTCACTTGGTATAAAAAATAAGACAAGTAATTATTGAAATAAAATATAAAATATCTATAATGTTCCTTATCTTTATTGTAGAAAGGATAATTATATAAGTGATATTTTTAAAAATTAGATATATATGATAAATTTACAAAATAAACTATTGAATGATAATTCACCAGATGTATTTACATAATAATAATTCATCATGAAAGGTAATTTCTCACAACTAAACACGTATAACTATTCATCTCAAGTGAATGAGCTATTTATATCTCAATTAGTGAGATTTGACAATTGACTGATGGTTATTATTATTATTATTATTATTATTATTATTATTATTATTATTATTAAATCTAGGTACAAGCATTATGGATACCCAGCTAGTTCATTGAAACTTGAAAGCCATGACAAATTCACGGAAATATTGGATGTTAAAAGTAATTACACTTTCCGGAGTTCGGCCACTGGTGAAGAAGTCCGGAATTTTACCGGACATGCTGTTTCCATAAACTCCGCTGCAGCAATGATATTATCGACAAGCAGTTGTTATTAGCTCTCATATAAATGGATAAGAATATAGAAATTTCCAAATTCAAATTTATAATTTAAAACTTGAAATAGGACTTTGTGGATCATCAAAAATCATATATATACATATAGGCAGGCACATATTTGTATTTTCCCTCTAAATAATACAAAATAATTACAAAATTGCTCTCTTAGGCATGAAATAAAGTGAGGATAAGGGACAAAACATAAGGCAAAACCTCAACTCTCATATATTGGGAGGAAAGGAAAAAAAAAGGAAAAAGAAGATAGTTTGTCTTTCGATCATCTATTTTAATAATATCTTTCACTGAAAGTATACTAAATAGAATTATGATACTACTACAGTCTTATATTAGAATACATAAAATAAAGTGAAGACAAAGACCAACTGTTTATACACCTTTGTTTTTCTTTCTCTTTTTTCTTTAGTTTTTTACTTAACTTAAAAAAAAAAAAAAAAAAAAAAAAAAACTACGAATGGGCAATTGTTGAAATGTTCAGGGAAGATTCGGGAACTCATACAGATAACAAAAAAAGATGAAAATTATATGGATTTCTATTTTAAAACAAAGCAAAAAAAAAAAAAAAAAATAATTGTTATTATTTACTTGTGAATTCGTCACATGCTTGGAAGTTACTGAACCCGTATTAATCACATTGTGGAACAAAAGTCACAAATTACAAGACAAATTAAATTATGAGGACAATTACGAAATAGTAGAATTCATGTAACTTGGACAATTTACAAATTAGCGAAGTTACATTAGTTCTTTTGAGAAAGAATATAAATACTTTTGAACGACGACTTACAAGTTACACGTGATTCGACATCAAAATAATAAATAAAAATCGGTGGTCATTTATGAAAACATCGAGATGTTACAAATAGCAGAAAAATAGCAAAATTTTGAGGACCCATAGGAAGAATGAGCAAAATTACAAATGGAAAAGACAATTATCTCAATTTGATGATTAAGAAGTGTTAAGAATTATAAATCATTGTGGCTAATCGTTGGGTTTTCCAGAAAGAATTCCAGATATTCAAAAGAATAATGAGAAATTGAAATTTCTACAAATTATTGTTGAATCATTATAAATATTATACGTTTTCACGAAACTGAAGGAAAATCATAAAAAAGTTTCCATTTGAGGTGAATTGCAAAAACGACACGATATATTCCATCGACCTGTGTTTACACATTTAATTGCGGGTTATAAAATATATAAAAGCTTTTATAAGAAGTATTTTATTTATTCCAAATTAATAGAAAATTAATTTTGACAGCATTAAAACTAAACCTTCAGGAAGTGTCCCATTAAGTTGCAACATTTACAAATTCTTCCAACAAATATAATCGTCCAATAAATAAGATATCATATAACATGAAAGAGAAGGTATATCGATATATCTACTTACAAGTACTCGAGAGAAGTCAGTTGATGGAAGGAGTGGGAATTTTCCCAGTAAAATAATTGGATCCAACATCGCTTCAAACAATAGTAGTTTGGAAGTCAGAGAGTATCTATATAATTTACCCTACCAGAAGAAGAATAACCATGCTAAATTCAAATTATTATGTATAATGTTCAGAGTACTCACAATACTGTCAATTCTGTCAAGTTTCCTATCGCATCTGGAAGTGTCCCATTGAGTTGGTTTTCCGTTAAACGTCTTTGAATAAATCACACCAAATCAAATCAAATAATATGCCAAAGGAGTATATATAGAATAGTTATATTTATTTTATTTTGTACACGTATTTTGTACACATGTCTTTTTTATCTAGCTTGTGTATAACCTTTGTATCCAATAGATCTCAAATATCTTTACTCGTCATTTTTATTTTTCTCTCTATTATTTTTTTCTCTCTGGACTTTTCTCTCTCGTAACTTTCGTTTTGGAATTGATTTTTAGATGGAGATTATAGATCTAAGAATCTCACATGGTATTAGAGCAACTAATTGAGAATCGAAGATGGTAATCTCTTTCCTATTTCTTCTCTCTTTGTTCGATGTTTTTGAGTTTTGTTTTTTTCGAATGACGATGAATGCGAATGTTGTTGCACTGTGTAATGATCCATTTTGTTGGTCAAATAATTAAAATCCTGGACTGTTGTTGACTGGAATTGAGTTTAATGGAGCAAAATTTCTTGAGTTGGAGTAGATCAATCAAGTTAGCCCTAAATGCTAAGTCGAAATTAGGTTTCATAGATGGATCCAATGAAAACCAATAGATGACAAAATTGAACTGCAAAAATGGTCTCGTTGTGATAGTATGGTATAATGTTGGATTTTGAATGCTATGAGTAAGGATTTGAGAGAGGGTTTTATGTATGTAGAATCTGCACGAGAACTTTGGAAGGATATTCTAGAGTGATATGGTCAAACGAATGGTCCATTGTTTTATCAGATCCAAAATGATATTACAAATGTTCGTCATGGTAATGAATCTATCACGGTGTACTATAATAGGTTAAAGAAACTTTGGGATGAGCTATCCAATTTGATTGAAGTTCCTGAATGTACTTGTATTGCAAATACTACTTATGTATGTGATTTGCATGCAAAGTATACTGAGATAGAAAGTCATAACCAATTGATGCAATTTTTAATGGGTCTCAATGAGTCTTATAAACATGTGTGTAGTCACATTTTGTCTCTAGAACCTTTGCCTTCAATTAGTAAAGCCTATTATTTTGCACACCAAGTTGAGATGAAAAAGCAGATTTTGAATATGATGGTTTTTAATGATGATGTTTCAGCTTGTTCTGTTCGAAGTCAACCTAGAATTTCAGATAGAACTATGACAGAAATAATGTGTGTAAAGGAAGACAAAATTTTAAACCAATTTGTACTCATTGCAACTGTGGGACATTTAATGGACAGTTGTTTTGAGCTGGTAGGCTATCCGGAGTGGTATAAGGGGCAAAGAGATAAGAGAAATACTAAAATGGCAGCACATAATCAATAAGAGTCTCCCTTAGATTTTCCTTCTCATGACAAACATACTATTTCTGATATAGATGATAGCTTGATGTCATGTATTTGTCAGGAAGTTGCAAGGATGATTAAACCACAAGGGATGGTTCAGGAGGTAGGAAGCAGTAATGTAATGACATTTGCAGGTTAGCTTTCTTGTTATAATTCTTTAATTAGTTCTCCTTTTGCACATAATAATGTTTTGCATGATTGGATTATTGATACTGAAGCCATCAATCATATAATACCTTTCCACCAAATCATAACTAACACACGCACTTTACCATAACCTCTCACCATTAAACTACTAGACGGCTCCTTTAAACAAGTACATAAAGCTGGTATGATTCAATTAAGCAAGCGCATTGTCTTAAACAATGTTCTTCTTGTACCAAATTTCCATCATAATTTGCTTTGCGTTCATGCTTTACTTCTTAAAAACAAGCTTCAATTTACTTTTACACTTAATGCTTGTTATTTTTAGGACCTAAACATTAAAGCTACAATAGGCATTGCTGATGAAAGAGTGGGCTTTACATCTTACATACTTCTTCTAATTGTTCTATTCCTTATGTTGAAAATTTTGTTGTATACACTTCGATTAATAAGTTTGTTTATCAAGATAAGTATATGTCTTTACCTAAAGTCATGTCTCTTCATGTCCTACATAATAGATTTGGACATCCATCTTTGTCCGAAATGAAACATATGAAGCTTTGTAATCTCGTTGATGTTGAATTCTTTTGTGATACTTGTGATATGGCAAAAACACATCGTTTTCCATTTTCATTGAGTCATTCTATTTCTGCTCACAATTTTAAACTATTACATGTGAATTTGTGAGGACTTTATGTTGTTTCATCTATATCGAGAGCAAGATATTTTCTTACTTTGGTTGATGATAGAAGTTGGTGTACTTGCACACATCTTTTAGAGCAAAAATCACAAGTTGTCCAGGTCTTAAAGAATTTTTTTTTTCTTATGTGAAGACACATTTTAATGTAGTTTCAAAGTTTGTTAGAAGTGATAATGGGAGCGAATTCTTATCATATGATTGCCAAAATTTGTTTCAAGAGCTAGGGATTGTACACCAAAGGACTACAACTTATACACCGCGACAAAATAGTGTAGTAAAGAGGAAACATCGACATTTAATTAAGACAGCAAGAGCTTTAAGTTTCATTCTAATTTACTAAAAGAGTTTTGGGGAGATTGTGTTTTGGCTACTCTCATCAATAGGATAACCATTGAAAAACTTCATTGGAAGATGCCTTTTGAAATGTTATTTCGAACTTCACATGCATATGATGATTTACGTACTATTGGATGTTTGTGCTATGCTCCTAAATCGGATGGGTCTTATGATAAGATGGAAGCGAAAGGAAAGAGGTGTATTTTTATAGGATACTCCACTAATCATAAAGGATATAAACTTTATGATCTTGATAATAAAAGAATATTTGTGAGTAGAGATGTTTGGTTTATAGAAAATGTCTTTCCTTTCAAATCAGGTGTGTCTAATATAAATTCTGAAAGTTGAGTTCTGTTTCCATTCGGATAAACATGTTTTTGTTTCAAATCCCATTTCCCATGTTCCATCGCAATCACTTTTACATACATCTACCTTTGATACACATGTTTCTGTTCTACATACACGTCAATCTACTAGGGTAAGAAAGCCTCCTTTGTGGTTATCAGATTTTGTTCATGTCAACTTCAATGCATCAGCAATTGCATCCTATTTTTTTTATTCCTCAACGTATCCCCTTTTAAACCCACACACATTATCCCATTATCCTATTGCTTATGTTGCATCCTTGGCTAAAGTGTTATCTATCCAAGAACCAAAACAATATCATGAAGCAAAACACAATCCAAATTGGATAGAAGCAATGAATAAGGAATTGTTGGCTTTAGAAACTAATAAAACATGGGATATAGTACCTTTTCCTAAAGACAAAAGGGCAATTGGATCGAAGTGGGTTTATAAAATAAAATATAAACCTAATGGTACCATTGAAAGACATAAAGCACGTTTAGTAGCAAAAGGATATAATCAAGTGGAGGGTATTGATTATACTCATACTTTTTCTCTTGTTGCCAAATTAACAACAGTTTGTTTATTGTTAGCTATTCCAGCTATTAAACATTGGCATGTTCATCAATTGGATGTGAACAATTCCTTTTTGCATGGTTATATAAATGAGGAGATTTATATGCAATCTCCTAATGGTTACGACTGTGTTCCTTCTAGTCATGCATGTAAACTAATTCGTTCTTTATATGGATTGAAACATACATGTAGATAACGGAATAGAGAGTTTACATGCTTTATTTCTGGTTTAGGCTTTACCCAATCAAAGAATGATTATTCTTTGTTTATTAGATTGAATGGCAACAATTTACTATAGTTTTGGTTTTTGTCGATAACGTATTGGTTGTTAGGAATTTTTTGAATGCTATTACTTCAGTTAAACAATCTATTCATGATGCCTACACTATTAAAGATTTAGGTGATATCATATTCTTTTTTGGGTATAGAGATTTGTTGAACTTCAGCTGGTTTTAAGCTTAATCAAAGGAAATTTTTGCTTAATATTTTGTAAGATTGTGGTCGTACATGTGCTAAACTAGTGCGAATTCCTTTCCTACTAGAATTACAATTAAATAATACAGATGGGGATTTACTCTCTGATCCTTCTACTTATCAATGATTGGTTGGAAGGCTCCTTTATCTCACCATTACAAGACTTGGCATTTCTTTTGCCACCCAACAATTAAGTCAATCTGTTTCAAGTCCACAAACCTTCTATTAACAAGCTCTCATCCATGTTTTATGCTACTTAAAAGGATCTTTTGACAAAGGATTATTCTATTCTTCTGGCTCTTCCTTTACTTTAACAAGTTATGTTGATGTAGATTGGGGAGCTAGTGTAGTCGATCGAAAATCCATTACAGGCTTTTGTATGTTCATTGGTTCCTCTTTAGTCTCCTGGAAATCAAAGAAACAAGCTACTGTTTCTACCGCCTCCATAGAAGCATGGCATCAGGCACTGAAGAGTTTCTTTGGCTCTCACATTTATTACTTGATTTGCATATTCCAATTTCTTTGTCTGTTACACTTTTTTTGGATAGTAGGTTTGCTCAAATGATAGCTGAGAATCCACGTTTGCATGGACAAACCAAACATATAGATGTTGATGCTCATTTTACACGTAATCAGATTGCCATAGGTTTCTTACAGCTTCAACATGTTTCTACCCACTCACAGCTTGATGATTTACTCACCAAAGCTCTTAGTGAAACTCAGTTATAGTTTTTGTTGTCGAAGTTGGGATTTATGCTATTCCGAACTTTAGGGGGGGGGGGATTGGGGGTTATACAATAGTCATATTTATTTTATTTTGTAAAAACATGTCTTTTTTACCTGGCTTATATATAACCTTTGTATCCAATAGATTTCAAATATCTTTACTCGTTATTTTCACTTTTCTTTCCTGTAACTTTCATTTTGGAATTGATCTTCAGATGGAGATTACAGATCTGAGAATCTCACAATACATAGCCAAAACAAATAATTCTCAAATAATAAAATTCCACAGGGTGTTAATAAGTACTTTGAAGGACCTGGTATATCATGCTAAAAATTTTTAGCAACGAATAACATGGTATTGAAAACCGTAATAACATGAGAAGAGTGTTAGGAATACATACAGGTACTCAAGCTTTTGAATTTGATTTCCCAAAGCATCGGGTATTTTGCCTTCTAACTTATTGTTACCCAAGTCCCTACAGGAGGAGGCAAAAGAATAAATAAATAAACATTGAACGTTATTTTTTCACTTAAGTCCCTTTTGACATCTTCGATAAGTAATGATCATCTTTCTCATGCTAATTATATATATCTAATAAAAAATTATTAAAAAAAAAACAATGAGAAACTTCTTCACTTTCTCTTTCCCTATTGCCAGTTGCTTTTAAGCATTTGTTAATATTTTTCCTTGTTAAGAAAAAGAACAAAGGACAAATACCTACCTCTCTCTCTCTATTGATACACACACAAATTACTATTAAAAAATAATTATAATAGACTTTCTATATATTCTAAATTTAATAGAGAATCAATTGTAATAACCTTGTAATTAATTGTACTTAATAGAGAATCAACAGTTTCCTATTTTTGTAATTCTTAGCAATGCTCAATTTGTGTATATATATGCATTCTTAATCAATGAAATAGACAAGCCATTGTTTTTCAATATTCCTCTCTTTATTTCAACATAGTATTATAGCAGTAATCTTCTTAGATGTATTTTTTGACAAACCACAAAACTCCATAATCAGTCCCCCTAGTGGCTTTCCCCGGTACAAATTCTACCTACTTCAAGTGGCTCGCTCAATACGCCTTCCCTAAAGGACTCCTCGTGTCAATAACTGTCACAAAATGCCTCAACCATTGACTGTTTACCAACAAAACCATCCAATTCCAAGACCCTTCTGCTTCGCCACAACCCAAACTGCCCATCATAATACCCACCCCATGATCACCAGAGCGAAAAACAATATCCATAACCCTTTAACTAAGATGAATCTCACTTCTGTTCTTTCTCAACCATCTAACATTGGGCCTCATACTGTTAACCAAGCCCTAAAAGATCCCAAATGGAGACAAGCTATGAATGATGAATTTGATGCTCTTATTCAGAATGGAACATGGGAGCTTGCTCCATTTACTTCTTAATAGAATCTTATTGGATGTAAGTACGATTTTTCGTACTCAACGACTTCTTGATGGTTCTATTGATAAGTACAAAGCCATATTAGTTACCAAAGGTTTTCATCAACGACCTAGAGTGGATTATCATGACACCTTTAGCCTAGTTGGCAAGCCGACAACAAATACGCCTCGTTCGCAGCTTGACAGTTAGTAGAGATTGGCAATTGCACTAGTTAGATGTTAATAATGCCTTTCTTTAAGGCCATCATTTCGAAGATGTCTACGTGGCCCAGCCTTTAAGATTTGTTGATAGAGACCATCCAACACATGAATGTAAATTAAATAAGGCTATATATTAACTCAAGCAAGCACCACAGGCATGGTACCTTGAACTTCGCCAACTCCTCATTGAGTCTAGATTCACAAGGTCTCACGCAGACACTTCTCTATTTATTCTCTACTCAGGAGACATAGCTATTTATCTCCTTGTTTATGTAGATGACATTATTATCATAAGTACCAACACTAACATTATTCAATGCTACATTAATCTCCTAGCATAAAGATTCTCAATAAAGGATCTTGGCACCTTGTCTTATCTTCTCGGCATTGAGGTTCTCAATGTAAACCCCTAATTTTTAGGGTAATTTCAAGCTTAAATCCTAAACCGAAAAGTCAACTTGAAACCTTAAGTCAACAAATCCTTAGGAAACCCTAGCAGTTTAGATCCACAACCTTGTGTTCTTAGACCAAGAAGTCGAAATATGAGTGGAGAGTGTAGATTGGTTGGTAATAATATTAGGATGCTTAAAAATACCGGATTAGTAAATTTTCGACCTATTTCGAATCCAATCAGATACAAACTTTGAAAAACGTGTCCTAGGGCTTGAGATACTAAAAATATGTTATTAGTACCGTTAGATTCATAATTTCATAAGATTGTCAAATATATTAGTTATATAATTTTGGGTTATAAAAGTTACAGTTATAACATTTTTATCGTATTTTCATTACTACTAGTACTTTAATTGTCTAATCTACTTTTTGATTTCTAATCACACTATTCATAAGTACAACCACCCATTCTTATATCCTCACAACTTATTCTTACAATATTACATCATTTTCCGTACATTTACTTTTCCAATATATTTTATTACTTTAATTACTTTTAAATTTTGAATTTTATTACATAAAAATTATTGCACATCTTTCTCTTCCTTGTAAGAACCGGCGCCCCTCCGTCTTTTCTCCCTCTCAATTTATTTTATTTATTCCTTCTTTTATTACATAAACCCTAATTCAGTCTACTATAAATACTTTTTTATACCTTTCACCTTTCATTTTCTCTCTTTTCTCTCTAAAACAAACCCTTGAAAAAAAAAAAAAAAATTCTCTCCCTCTCTCCTCTCTAGTTGCCATGAGCCCTCCCTTTAGCACACCCATACACTTTTCTTCAAGTTTTCTTACTCTACACATCTAATAGGTAATAGATCTACACCCTACCACGTTAAAAACATGTAATGGTAAGATCATACATGTGTGATACCACTCAAAATCCCCATGAGCTTTATGCTAGGGAGATGGAAACACTTAAACATGAGATCCTTGCCATCACAATGTTATAGATCTTGTTATTTAAGTTTTTTTTGCTATTATTATGCTTTACTATTGATTTGTGTTGTTATTATTAATTTTTTGTGCATGTATTCATCATTTAACCTTATCTACATAATGATCATAGTGCATTTGCATTTATAAATAGTATAATAAACTAGATCTAGTTATTTTGAGTACATAAATGCCTAAGATTTTTGTTTTATGTACATAATGGACTTGTAGTAGCATGATAATAGTTGAAAAATGTTAGAAAGCTTAAGATCTATCTTGGTTTCAACAAAAATAATTTTTAAAAATTCGGTTCTAAAAAGAACCCTAGATAGAAAAGCTATTTTTCAACTTCAAAATGAGTATTTTGCATTAAAAATGAAAGGCTTAGGGGATAGGAATCATAAATGAGTGGTTTTGATGAGTAAAGCTTAGATCTACTATGAGATATTTTCAAAACAAGAAAAGTTTACAAAAATTATGTTAGCATTATATTTCAATCCCAACAACCAACTTAAAATTCGTAATTAAGGAAGGCTTGATATATGAACACCTATTTTTCAATCCAAAAACAAGATTTTTATTAAAGAAATGGAAGTCATAAGGGGTAGGTTTGATTAGGAATTAGTTTTAGAAAGATTAAATGAGTTTTACATAAGAAACAAACTCAAATACAAATTTCAAAATTCGGATTTGGGAATAACCTCTATTTAAACACCTATTTTCAAATGCCAAAATGATGATTTTTAATGGAAAAATAGAAGTCCTAGGGAATACATGTAATAAAGATGTAATGTTGACAAGGATAAATGAAACTTATCCAGTGTAATCCTAAAACAAGGAAATGTTTCAAAGTATAGATTAAACAATGTTTTCATTCCTTAAGAATTTTGTAAAATTCATAACTAGGTAAACCCCCTATTTAAGCATCTATTTTCCAACTCCAAAATGAAGAATTTTATTAAAATAATGAAGGTGTTAGGCATGTAGGTCATTAAGGTTGAGTTTTGATAAAAGCAAGTGTGATTTTGCAAGGATTAAAATTAGTTTTCTTAAGTCTGGTGATTTCAAAAGTTTTGCAAAGTAAAAGTTTTCTAAAAGAATTCTTGATATCAAATATCATTGAGGATATACATATAGATAGCTCATCTCATGACATCTATGATAATAACTTGTAGGTATTGCATGTACACATAATGCACTTGGTAGAAACAAAGTTAGGAAAATAGTATCTTACACATCCCATAAAGCGTTATCTAAGTACATGAAGAAATAGATTTACCAACACCCATGAATCAAGCATGATATTGAGTTATTTATGTATGTAAAAGAGTCTTTCAAGATATAATGATAGCTAAGTATCTCCCAAAGCTTTGGAATGATGCTTGGATTGAAAATAGGAATTGATTTATGGGTTGGGAATCTCGTATATCGTTTTGTACCTTAATGTTCATGGATTTAACGACCTTTTTTGATGAAAATAACCTCAGAAATAGATAGGTCTCGTCGAATAGGTAGAAATCGTTATATAATATGCGAAATTTCGAGTTAAAATGATCAAGTTATGGCTGCTTCAAGTTGGAATTTTCTCTCAGAGGAACTTTGACAAACTTGCTAGAATATAATTTATAAGTTCATTCAAACTTCATAGAAATACTCATTCAAGTTATTTCTTTTGAGTAGGAGACTTGGAAGACGGACTAGACCTTCCCAAGGATATTACGATTAAGTGGATTTTGGCACCATAGCAAAGTGAGTTTACTATCTTTAAATTATATGCTCTTGATTGTAGTTATAATAATAGTGGCATTAGAGCTACGATAAGATAAAAATTGAAATGTGCATGTGAATTTTGTTTGATTGAATTGATGATAAGAACATCAAAATGGAAATAGAAATTGTTATAAATATTTGTATGATTTAGTATAGAATTGAAGTGGTGCAATATTTACGATCGCCTATAATTCGCTTAAATAATATGCCATGATCTTATAATTAAATTGACCTTCCATACCACATGTTGAGTCACATTACATTTGGTATTATACCTTTGTGGGAAGAAGGCATAATAGCTAGGCAACAAGTACGCTGGAAAACTCGAATGTTGGCATGAATGGCCTAAATTAAAATGGAAGTAGTATAGGCACTTGAATCAACTACAAAATTAGTGAGTAGGTAGGCACCTAAATCAATCACTATGTAAATGAGAAAAATTGAAATCTATGGCCATATAGGCCTGAAACACCTAACCCCGAATGGAGGGTATAAATCTATTCAACATAGGACTCTTGGAAAAGTCTTATGTATTGTATGCTTATGTGCTTGTGCATTTCATATGATTGTCTAATATAACTTGCTTGCCCTATTGTTTGATGAAGTATTTAACTTGGAAGTGAAACTCACTAAGCTCATAAAGCTTATACTCCTATAGTTTTCTATTGCAATATGATTATTTATAGCTATCTTCGATAGGCTACTTTCCTTAGGTACAGCTTTTGGAATTTAAGGAGCTTTTTGAAGAAGTCGGGACCTAGATGTTAGGCATAAACTTTTAGTTGAATCTCCTTAATCTTATATATATATATATATATATATATATATACATATGTTGTAAAAGACTTTTGTGGACCTAAGGACTTAATATTTTGACAGGGATATGCCCGTTAGATCATGTAATAGATTAATCTAGTTATAACTATTATGATTTATATTTTTATCGCTATGTATGTCTTCTTAAGCTATTTCGATTCAAAGTAAGGTCCCCTACATAGTGAATGTAAGCCTTACATCTGGTGTCTAAACTTACGGAATGACTAAGGTTGTCATACTTGAGTTTAAATATCGAGTGTAGCGGGCTATCACTTATAGGGTACCCTTTGGGGCATGACACTCACTACTCCATCTGGTTTGATACTTAGTCAAAGGTGCTGCATCACTAATCTTCTTACTGGACAAAAATGCTCAGTACAAAACCTGTTGTTACACCACTTGCTATAGATAGCAATCTCACACTTGATTTAGGTACCACTCTGAATGACTATATAAAGTATAGAATAATTGTTGACAATCTACAATATCTTTGCTTCAGTCGCCTATAAATAACATATGCTGTTAACAAACTTTCTTAGTTCATGCATCGCCCGGCGTTTGAACATTAGAACACTACAAAATGACAGCTTCGACATCTATGTAGCACATGACTCATGGATTATTTCTTCATAAGGAAAATCCACTTTCTCGACATGCCTTTTTCAATTCAGATTAGGCTAGCAACAAAGACGACTATTCCTCCAAGTGTGCCTATATTGTCTATCTTGGCCATCCAAGAAGCAGCGTATTGTTGCTCGATCATCAACAGAAGCTAAGTATCAATCATTTGCCGCTACTACTTCAAAAATCAATTGGATTTGTTCCCTTTTCACAGAGCTTGGCGTCACTCTTCCCATACCGCCCGTAATTTATTATGACAATGTTGGTGTCACCTATCTCTGTTCTAATCTAGCCTCTCATTCACGCATGAAGCATGTGGCAATTGACTATCACTTTATTTGGGATCAAATCCAATCAAGTGCTCTTCGTGTTACTCATGTTTCCTTAGTAGATCAACTTGCTACAGCTCTTACCAAACCACTTCCACAAAGTCACTTTCAAGAATTAAGGGTTAAAACCTTTTATATATTCTAAATTTAATAGGGAGTCAATAGTTTCCCATTTTCGTAACTTTTAGCATGCTCAATTTGTGTATATATATTAATTCTTAATAGACAAGCCATTGTTTCTCAATATTTCTTTCTTTATTTTAATAGTTACATCTTCTAAATATTATATTATGTAATAACTTACAAACAGAGAGATCCACCAGGTTCTTCAATATAGGTATCTTGCCACCGAGAAGGTTATAACTCAAATCCCTACAAGAAATTAAATCGACATTCTTAATTGCATAAACAGAAAATAAAAAAATATAGCTGTCTTTTCTATAATATCAAAAGTGAAAAAGAAGTTCGATATCATATAGTAATATGAAATGAATTTAAAAAAAAAAAAACCATGAAAGTTACAAATATGTGAAGAGAAGTTACAAGTTATTTAGGATAGTTAGTAGGAGTTGAAAATATGTTTTAGAGGATAAATCATAAATTTGAGATGGTTTTCCACAAACATGAGTACAATGCTTGTCAAAATAAATAAATAAATACACTGAAATAAAACGATAGAGAAAGAGGATAATAAGAAATGAGATTGATAGTATATGAAACTTACAGATGTCTTAGAGAGTGCAAGTTGTCAATCATTGCCATTCCTCCAGTCAATTGGTTATATGAGAGTATCCTAATGATATTGAACCAAATATAAGGACCATATACATATATATTTTGTTGTGCCCGCAAGGGCTGAATAACATGTGATTAAAAAAATCAAGTAAATTTGGTGTTATTTTTACAAGATTAATCCTTATAAAATGTTGTAATTTATATCTTGGTTATAATTCATAGCAAATTAAATTCTGTAATTATCTAATGACCACAAAAACAATGAAGAGGAAAATAAAAAAGACAAATACCTCGATAAGCAATGTCGAACATCTTAACAATAATAATTATAGTATGTACATTATATGTATGCAATTCCACCTACTAGGTCAAGATTTATCCGAGACCGTTAGAGGTAGTGAAACATCACCCTCAAGAAAACAAGATGACCTTACAATGTTCAAGGTAATCATGGCTAGCAAAGCAATGTATGCTTTATCAATCTTGGTGGAGGATGACTTGTTACAACACATCAAGGATGCAAAGACGCCAAAAGAGGTATGGGACACTCTTGTTGCATTATTTGCTCAAACAAATCATCTAAGCTTTAACAACTCGAGAATGAGTTATTATCAATCTCACAACAAGGTATGATTGTGAGAAAATAATTTACTAAAGTTAAAATTTTGTTACTTAAAGATGCTCACAAGGATTGCAATAGTTACAAGATGCAATATCCCAAAACATTTCCAAGTATGTATATAATGTCATGGATGTTACTGATTCCCAATTGCTTGACTAAGGAATAATTTATGCAAGAAAGGCTTGAATGATATGATTTCTATGTTTTTTTCCCCCTGTACATGTTGACAATATATTTGAGACTGATGTTTCCAATTATAATGCCATTGCCATCTTATATTAATGCATGCATAGGTTTTGAAGTATAAGAAATTTAGATGAGTGTTTATAGACAAAATTATTGCATATATTTATTAATTGAAATATTATTTTAGTAACTAGAAGTGACATATTTTCTATCATCAATATATTATTGAGAGGAGAAATTGCAAATTATCCTCCTGAACTTTCACCCCAATATAGATTTACTCTCTAAATTTTCAAAATGCACTTTTAGACCCCTTTAAACTTTCAAAAATTGGTACAAATAAGGACAATTAATATTTTCTAAAATAAAAGAAGGAAAATTGCAAATCACCCTTGAATTTTCACCTATGTGCATATTTACCCTTTAACTTTTAAAGTATATATGAAAAATGTTAATTGTCTTTAACTATGATTTATTGAAAATCTAGGAGGTCAAAAAGTGTATTTTGAAAGTTCATTGATGAATCTACATCTAGGTTAAAGTATGAGGCGGTATTTTGCAGTTTTTCCTTTTTAAAATCGCAATAAAATCATCTTCTTTATTTTTGTGTCTGATTGAATACAAGTAAAATAATTAATCGGTTTAAAATAAGATTATAAGTATACCTTATTTGGATGAAATCAATTACATTTTGATTATGAGAATTCTTTTGAATGTCACATTTTATTTAATAATTCAATATAATGTATGTGAATGTAAATGTGAATTGTCCATGTACATAAGAGTGTGTGTGTGTGTAAAGGCATTTTAAGGTTCATGTTGGTCATTATTGTGTACCTTTATGTGAATAAATGTTCCAAAGGTCAATATAATTATGGTCACATATTTGTTTATTGAATTTTTTGTTTTAAAATTTAATATTTATTATATATATATTTATTTATTTTAAATTATGTGACTTATAATGTGCAAACCGATTTCCAAAAAAAAAAATTGTTAAAATTACACACATATATAAAATAATCATGGTTATTTTTACCTGATTTGTATAAATTATAAATTAACTTCCTTGTGGAGTGCAATTTATATACATTTTTATATGAGGTTGGATAACTTGTTTATTTTGCACTATTAATAAATGGCATATATATCATATTTATTAGTTGGGTTAGTTGGTTATGTCTTACTATATTTAGCTATCATATTTAAGAATTACGTAAAGGTGTGGGGGTGGGTAAAATTGCAAGGCATAGAGAAATATACATGGTACTTGTACATATCTTAAACTCTAAGCAAAATCCTAAAATAGGAGTGAAAGATTTAACTTGATAATGACTTGGTGCCTACAATTAAACCTAACCTAATAGTTCCCAACAATGAAACATAAATTCTTTTCACCATGAGCATTTGTGTAAAGTCTTTTATAACTCAGTAAAATAGGATTGATGGGGAAAATTGTAGTCTGCTCCTTTAGTAATCACAAAATTTTAGCCCGAACTTTTGAATATTTGGATAAACTTAACTTTAGTTATGGTGTCAAATAGTTTCAATAGTAATGTAATAAAAAGAAACCACTTTTAATTTAAAGAGATTGAAATGTGCTTGGCAAATTAAGTTGAATCTAACTTAAAGGTATAGAGATGTAGTAAGGATAAAGTGATAAATTAGTGAGTTTGGCCTACTTCATAAACTATGCTATAATAGATGTTTCATTTATTGTACAAAAATTATGAGAAATGAGCAAATGATTGGAAGTTTATTTATGCAAATTGTTCTTTGCAGAACTAAATTTAACCATTTTAATTCTTCTCATAATAAGTAACATGTCAAGTGCTTCTAATTAACATGTAATAAGAATTCTGGCCACATTAGTTTAAGACATGAGTAGTAAGTCTAAAATATAACCTATGTTAAGATCAAATGATATTTAGCAGTTTAGCTAACAAAAGCATGATCAAAAGCTCCATTAGAAGATATATCTGACTTGTTAATTGTAGCGAGAACCCTATTTCTTTCTTGTAGACCACTACTATAGAGGTTAAAGGGGTAATACTAAGTTACACTTATGTATGAATTAACAGCTTAATAAATTAGATGATAAGATTTTGAAATATCTCTTATTGTATCAATTGTGTATTAGAAATTTGAGTTTGCTTTGAATGTAATCTATCTAATTGAATGTACGAGTGGTGCCGTTTCTAGCAAGAGTTAATGGGTGTCTCTTGTAAATGTTTAATGAATCAGGATGAGTGTAAGACTATAAAAGCATTAGTAAAAAATCTAATTAATTTGCTAGAATAGTAAAAGTTTGTAGTTTTTGCAGTTATAGTGCAAAGCATCTAGGTTCAAGTAGAAAGCCACTGAAGACATTATTACAACATTAATAGACTTACACTAAGAAATGGTTCAAATCTATGAATTATTCTTTATGCATTTTCACAATTTGGAAGATATTTACATAATTGCTAATCTAGTGGGGGAATGTTATATATAGATTCCAATTATGTGCATGGAATAAAAAAATTATAATATATGGCTTATGAAATTTGGAAATTAACTAAAGTATTAATTTCCAAACATGTTTTACTCAAATTAGAGAGAAAATTTGATTTGTTCGAATAGATGCATTATTTCCTATGGTTGATACATATATCAAATTTGAACCTTTGTTTATTATTATCACTATTAGTTATGGTGGATGATAATTGTCCCCATAAGTTAAACCATCATACCTTTGGGTAATATGATAGGAATAAACTTTCAACAAGTCTTATTACAAGAGCTTGAGCTAGGGGTTATAAAATTTAGTTTTGAGAATTCTATCAAATCAACCCTCTAAAGATGAATTCGAATTTCTAAATGGCTGTGGGGTGTATTGCACAAAGGAACATGGATCAATTTGTAAGAAGTTAGAAGGAAAACTTGAAGAAGTTGAAGGAAAAAGGACAATCATGACTGTAACCCAGGCCATTTTTGAAAAATGAAGAAACAGAGGAGATAATAGGCGACATCACACCCATGACAAGGGGTGTTATCTCAAAAATGCCCATGATGAAGCTCGTCCCAATGTTTAAAATGTTTCTCTAAGAAGATCACGGTCCATGCTATGGCCATCATGGTGCCAGTTATCCCAAATACGATCTTTTCATACATTTTATCAACATTGGAGATTTTGGTCATAGTATATTACGACCTTCGATACGATTGTGATGGTGATTGTGATCGACGATAATGCCCTTTATCTAGGGCGTAACCAATGTTCTGTATTTTGCATAAATGTTTCTTTGTTTAAGTTGTATTATTTACAAGTTTGCCATTATGTAGGGTTAATATAAATACCCCCTTATGTTAGAAAACACTAGCAAGAGACTTCATTACTAAACTCCCTTTGTATTATCTTTCATTTTAAGAGCCAAATAATTAGTTCTTATCATTCTATTGTGCTTGTGGTTAACAACCACTCAATCTATCTTGTGTGTCATAACAAGGTAGGAGAGTGTGTAGCTCAGGTTGCTATCAGTGCATAATATCTAATAATAACGCCATTCATATTTTTATTTTCTTTGCAAATCAATTTTCAAGGCTTGCTATGTCATAGTATGAGCTAAGAGCGTATCAGCTTTCGGTATCAAAGCTATGGGTTATGACAAAGATAAGTTTGTGTAGTAAACCCTAGGTAGGTTGTTCTTATTGTTGACATTGAAGATCTAGTGCTTGTAGTAGTGGATTGAGTAGTAGAAACTTGTGTTGCTACTATTGCTGCTACCTTTGTACTGAAGTATTCGTGGAGTTGGGGCTTATTTATGGTGTATTTTTATGTGCTTGGAAGAATGTACACCAAGTGTTTGATGAAATGTCTCAACCAAGTTTGACTTTGGTATTGAATCTCTTGAGTAGTAGTTGTTATTTTATTGCATTATTTGTTGTGTTGGTGAAGCATTGTGGCATTGTAAGATTATTGTGACATTGGAATTGTGTTTGAAGTATGGTTGATATTCTTGTACACCAAGTGTTCGATAAAATTCCTATGAAGAGTTGCATTGGTGTTTGCTTCAGTTATGTCCAACGAAAGTATGTACGGAGGGCAACCAGGTAATCAGGGGGGGAATCCTATAGATACTACTACAATGACCACTGATCAGCACCTTCATCAGTTGACTAATTTGGGAGGAAAACCCTTAGTTGAAGGGTCAGAGGGGGGGAAGGGGGCACGAAGGTGATAACTATGTTGCTTGGGAAGTTCAACCCCAACGTAGAAACGAAAAACTGAAGATCATGATCCCACCCTTCAATGGGGGAGGATCACCTGATGATTATCTTGATTGGGAACAACATGTGAAGCAAGTTTTTGAATGTTGTGAATATGATGAGCTGACTAAAGTCTGGCTTGTAGCATTAGAATTCTTCAGGTATGCTGCATTGTGGTTGCGTAATGTATTGACTAGTCAAAGGAGTGGAAAAGCTAAGATTACCACATGGTAAATGATGAAACAGGTGATGCATAAGAGATTTGTTCCAGACTATTATCAACAAGAATTATACTTGAGGTTGCAATCATTGCAAAAAGGTGGAATGAGTGTGGAAGATTATGTCAAAGAATTTGAAATGTAGACTATTTGGTGCAATGTAGAAGAGCCTCAAGAGCCAACTATAGCCCACTTCATAACTGGGTTGAAGTTTGAGATCACTAGTGTTGTGGAACTCTAAAGTTTCTATACCTTAGAAGAAGCTATTAATTTGGCTTGCAAGGTCGAAAGGCAACAAAAAAGAATTCCTTATCAATCCCCATTAGTTCCTAATCGAGTGTAAACCCTTGAATTTTATGCTAAGTTTATGTTTAAATCTTAGAACTAAAAGTCAACCAAAGACTATAACAAACCCTAGAGTTTATATCCAACAATCTTGCGCTTTTTAACCCTAAAAAACAGAATTGAAATAATGGTGGATAATAGTTCGTAATAATATAAGGAAGCTTAAAAATATCATATTCACTAATTTTTAGTGTATAAACGGGATCGGTTCTTGAAAAGAGTATCCTAAGGCTTGGAATAGTAAAAATATTTCAATGATATAGTTAGATTCATAATAATACAAGGATTTCAAAAATATCAGTTTTATAATTTTTCTATAGCTAAAAATAACAAATATCACATTTATACATGTATTTTATTTACTACGGGTACATTATTAGTCTTGTTTACTATTTATTGTTATATTCTACTATTCGTTACTATTTATCTATCTCTATCTTTTCTTACTACCTATAACTTATTTCTTACTTTTTTCTTTTCCAATACAACTTCACATCTCTCATATCTCACATCTTAATTATTTTTCATTAAACGAAAAAAAAAAATTCGCTCCCTCTCTTTCTCTCTCCATGCACTGGCTACCCCTCTCTCTTTTCTCTATTTATTTTTCTTTTTCAATTTATTTTATTACATTTAATTTCCCTCTACAAAATTCTATAAATACCTTATCTCCCTCAATTTCTTTTATACACCTCTTTTACATACCAAAACTCTCCCAAAATCACTCCACAAAAATCCTCTCTATGAATTCTCTATACGGGTCTTTCATCTTCTTCTAATCAATAGGTAATTATCCTAATACTTTTCTTCATGTTTATGTACCTTAGTATGAGCTTAGTGTGTGTGTTCTAAAAGCCCATAAGAGGTTAAGAAAGCAACAATAGGTTCATACTTTATTCTTGTTTATACATCCATTCTTATATTTTTATATTGTTAATAGATTATTTATTATGTTCATGTAACCTAGCATGAGTGTTTTCTAAAGACCCATAGAGGTTAAGAAAGCAACATTATGTTCATGTTTTGTTCTTGTTCATATATTATGTTTTTACTATTATCTTCATAGTATTATTATCCTCTTATTATTGCTATTATTATGCTTTTTCTTTCTTTCTTTCTTTTTCTCTTTCTTTTTAGGACTAATCTATTCTTAGTCTCAGGTTGCCTTGATGAAGCTAAGGCTCCCAATACTTGATCATATTATTATGGTTATATTGCTTCTTATATATATCCTTATCTTATTATGTGATATTATTCTCTTTCTCATGACTACATATTCATAAACACACATGAACATATTGATATTGTCTCAACAAAAGTAAAAGGAGTTTTCTTATATGAAGAAAAATAAGAATTCTCATTAAAAAAAAAATTAGTCACTTAAGAAATAATTTTTTCTTAAAAACTTAAAGTTTTATCTTAAAAAATCTTTTAGAAATTTTAGATAAATCCATCACAAGTTTGTAATAATAATAGTACAAAGGATTTCATCAAAAAATAAACAAAGTAGATTTATCATATACTCTTTTCAAACAAATAAAATAAGAAAATTTCTTTAAAGCTTAATATTGCTTACTCCATAGTTGACAAAGGTTTTCTTAAACATACCTGCGAAGTTCTCACTAACACTCTAAAATACTAAGGTCTAAATATGTTTTACAAGATCATCTAAAAATTAATCTTCTAGAAACAAGTCTTGCTTAGGAAGTAAAATTAATAAATAACTTAAAAGATCATCATCAATTATTTTAAAATGGACCTAACTTTGGAAAAATTAAGAACATATAAACAAGTAACTACTTTAAGAAATTTTAGTCATTACCAAGAAATACTTAGAAAAGCTTCACTTTTCAACCACTAGAAATAAAATTGGTAGAAATCTTAAAAAGATAAAATTTATTTTTGGAAAATTAAATTATTCTCAAAAGGTTAAGAAATCAAGTTAAAAGAATGACAGACTCACTTATAATAATTCAAGAAATTTTTCCAATAAACTAAAGTGGATTTTTCAAGTCTTAACTTTTTCCAATTTGTAACACATAATGCTTTACAAAAATCATTGTTGAGACAACACCACTAAATTCATGCATACAATATGAGTCTATATATATATATATATAAAGGATTTTTTAACTATACCAATATCTATATTTTTGTACAAGAATTTATAGATGGAGAAAAGTTTGGAAATTTGTGTTTTGAAAGTTGGGATTTTCGTAGTAAATCTGTACCTCACTGTTTCGGAATCTAAATGAATTTTTATAATAAAAATAACCTTAGAAATGGATAGATCTTCTCGAGTAGGTAAAAAACGACATATAATATGCGAAATTTTCAGTTAGAATGAGCAAGTTATGGTCATTTTAAGTTGGAATTGCCACCAATACGGATTTTAGTACAACTAGAAAATAGAATTAGAAAATTTGATTAGGAATTCCATGGAATACTCATTCTGTATTTTTCCTTTGTTTAGGAAACGAGGAGGATGATGTTCACTATCTTGAAGATTATAATCACGATATGGCCGAGTGAGTTTACTTCCCTTATTTTTTATACTTATGATTGCGCTTGTAGTATAGTAGCACTATAAATAGGAAAAAGATTAAATGGAAAGTGCATATAACTTATCATGTTAGTGAAAGAACCTCAAGTATATCGAGTCATGAATTGCCTATAATGAATTTTATGTTCTACTAGCATGTTGAACTATCTGAAATTGATTGATCACTTGCAAGAAATTGAAATTAAATGGCTAGAGTCTAAATAAAATTTGATGCATGCATTTCATGAATTAAGTCTCATTGCATTTGCTATTATACAATTGGTGGGACAATGGTATAATAATAGTGGTTGGCATAACTAGTAGTATCTGCATGTGGCAAGTAAGAGTCACTAAGATCCACACAAATTGATGGCAAGTAGAAGCCAATAAGATATACATGTTTTTTATCACGAATAGTAGTCGATAAGAACTGTAAAAATTGTTTGTTAAAAATTATTGGCTGTAATTGGCCAGAATACCTAACCCCAAATGAAGGGCATAAATTCATTCAATATATGGTTATAAGAAAACCATATGTCATGTATGCTCATGTGGTTGCTGCATTTTATTTTCTTGTCTAATAAACTTGGTTGATATATTTGTTTCGAGTATATTAATCGGGAATATTCTCTCTAAGCTCATAAAGCTTACACCCTATAGATTTTTATATATGTAGGACCATTTGTTCTTATATCCAAGGATTTCATATATCCGAGTAAGTCTTCTTTTTTGAAGTATTTGGAGGAAATCTACTCAAAGACTTATGATAGACTTCCTCTAAATCTTTTGGTGAAAATAGTTAAGTTTTCTTGTAAAGACATAGTAATTTTCTATATGATTCTTAGAAATTAGCGAGGAATGCCCCTTAGACTTATGTAATGGACTCTTAATTGATATTGTGGGTTAACTTTATTTCTAGATTCTTGTATGTTCATTATTACTTGCTTAAACCACACTTTGCAATGGCATCTCCTATTACCGTGTTGTACGCCTTACATATAATATCAAGACTTTCGCGTAACTACAGTAGTCATTCTTAAGTCTTAATATTGTATGTGGCAGATTGCCACGTTGGTACCCTTCAAGGCGTGACATCAAGGGTCTAGTTCGAATCAATCCTTCCATGATCAAAGATTTAAAAGAGAAAGTAGTGGACATACCAAGAAGATAGATAGACAAGATGACATTCGAGGTAAGGCGGTTGCCAATTGTAGTGGTGCCAATGTTGAGGCACAAATGGCTGGTAAGAGGAGTAGCCAGGTGAAATGCTTTAAGTGTTTAAGATATAGACACATTGCCGCTCGATAGTTAAACTTAAGAGTAATGGTTACTGTGTTGGAACATGAGGAGTCATAAGTTATGAGTTAAGAAGAGAAAGAAGAGGAGGAGAACTTAATGGAAGAGTTTGTGAGGAGGAAGATGGAACTGCAGAAGTGTTAAGTCCCGCTACTAACATGTCTTTAGTAGTGAGGTGAGCCTTGAATGTAGCTCAGACCACTAATGATGAATAGAGAAAAAACATATTTCATGTCAAGTGTAAGGTAAAGGATGTAGTCAGTGCAGTCATAATTGATGGTAGAAGTTGTACAAATGTTGCAGCTATTTCTATGGTCTAGAGACCCAAGCTTCCTACCATCCCACATCTACATCCTAATAAGCTACATTGGCTATATGGTAAAGGAACAATTCAAGTGACTCGACTGGTTAAGGTACCAGTCTAGACTTTAAGAAGGTATGAAGATGAGATACTATGTGATATTCTATCCATGAGTGCTACTCATATTCTCTTGGGTTGACTTTGGCTTTTTAATCGATGAGTTTTTCATGATAGCTACAAAAATACCTATGCCTTTATGAAGTATGCGAGAAGATACTCCTAAAGATGATGAATTTAGCTGAAGTTAGAATCACATATGTGGAGATTAACCTATCGAAGAAAGAAGCCTTGATGATGATTGAAGGTGAGTTGAGACAAGCTATTGGTTCAGGAGAAACCAGTTTTCTTATTACAGCTCAGATAGTTATTAAAGGTGGATAGTCAAACAACATTAATAGATATTAGAGGAAGAAGCCCTTTGGGATGTATATGCCATTGCTAATACCTACATTGCCTTAGGTAGATGTGTCAATGGATTTTGTGTTGGGATTACCAAAGACTGTGAGAGGCAAAGATTCTATCATGGTGGTGGATAGATTCAGTAAAATGGCACATTTTGTGCCTTGTCATTGCATCGACGATGTTGTTTTTATTGCTGACCTTTTCTTATAGGAATTTTTTTGACTTCGTGGAGTTCCTTATAGTGTTGTTTCTGGCCGTGATGTCAAATTTTTAGTTTCTTCTGGAAAACACAATGGCGAAGGCTTAGAACTAAACTACTTTTCAGTATGCTTCGTACCCTCAGATAGATAGTCAGACTGAAGTAGTTAGCAGAACCCTTAGTGCTTTGCTTCAAGCCACTATTGGTGAGAACTTGACAGGTTGTGATTTATGCCTTCCTATTCTGCAATTTGCCTATAATAAGACTGTACATAGCTCTACTGGCAAGATGCCATTTGAGGTCGTATGTTGATATAATCTTACCATTCCACTTGATATGGTGTCTATATCGACTTTTAAGGATGAAAGTATGAGTGGAGTTGAACGATCCACGGAGATCCAAAAGTAGTTCCAGCAGGTCTCTAATAATTTACAAAACAGGTAGCCAAGTAGAAAGAATAAGGTGATTGAGGCAGAAAAGTCAAGATCTTTCAACCAAGAGATCTAGTGTGGATTCACCTTAGAAATGAGCGGTTCCCAACAGAAGCAATAAAAAATTGTCTACATGACCAGATAGTCCATTCAGAGTTCTAGAACGCATCAATGACAATGCTTACAAACTTGAACTACTAGATGACTATAGAGTTTCTGCTACTTTTAATGTTGCAATTCTCACATCTTATGTGCCAAATGAAGAATTGCCAACTTCCAAGATTTGAGGTCAAATCTTGAATACTAGGGCATGATCAATGTTCTATATTTTGCACGAATTCTTCTTTATTTAAGTTGTATTATTTATAAGTTTTTCATTATGTGGGGTTAATATAAATACCCCCTTATGTTAGAAAATCCTAACAAGAGACTTCATTACTAAACTCTCTTTGTATTGTCTTTCATTTTGAGAGCTAAGCAATTATTTCTGATCGATCTGTTGTGCTTGTGGCGAACAACCACTCAATCTATCTTGTCTGTCATATCAAGATGAGAGAGAGCTCGAGTTGCTATTAGTGCATAATATCCTATAATAATGCCATTCATATCTTTATTTTCTTTGCAAATCGATTTTCAAGGCTTGCTACATCATAGAATGAGCTAGGAGCATATCATAGTGTCAATTGTTACTATGCATAATGAATTGGTTAAATAATGTCATAACAATTTTAAAGATAATCTAATGATTAAAAAAATAATAGTTTTCAATAGTCATATATTCATGGAAGAGTTATAACTCATGAAATAAGTTAAAAGTAATAAAATATATTTGTTATTTTGGGCATAATTTTAACACTTTTTTTTTTAAATTTTCAACAGACAATTAATGTAGTAATAATTAATAAAGAATTATCGCTTTTTGTTGGGAAAATTCTGTGATCCCGTCATTAATTTTAACAAGATCGGTGTCGTCGTCATCTAACAGTTTATACTACACCTCACCATGATCGAATCACTAAAAAGTTAATATTCCAATTACTATATTTATTTTAACTATTAGATGGTTGACTGGATAGTCATGTTGATGGGAAAGTAAAAGCTCCCTTGTTGTTGATACCACTTAGTTGTATCTTTAAAAGAGTTATAAATTCCTTTTATAATTTCAATGAAGTTTTCTAAAACACTTTAAGGTATACGTTTATCATATTCCTTTTTTCCTTAAGTTTTTGAAAATTTTCCAATAGTTAGAACACTTTTCCTTTTCAAAAAGAGCAAACTAAATAGAGAAGTATGTACCTCTAAAATTTCCCAACCCTTTACCTAAGTTAGAAATTGAATTTTGACAGATTAAATGATACAAGAGAAATAGATAATGAATTATGATTAGATAAATTAATGAAATTAATTTAGTAAATAAAGTTAAGTTGACATTTGAGATTTTAAATTCTTAAACTCCTAATCATGTTGTTTAAATGTTTAGTGCATTCTTAAATTTATAAACTTTAGCCTAACATTCTATATTCTTAACCTCTATGAATTTTGGAATCACTTACTTTCTTAAAATATTAGATATTGAGCCTAGCTCTAGTTCAATGTCAATTCGATATTAACCAAACTTCTAAATAAATTCATATCTTAAGTTATTTATTTCTAACTATCAATCCTGAAATTATCTTCTAAATAGTTTCAGAGTTAAAGATATCAATCTGAAAGCTTTAGACATATTACGTTATCTTAAAATACCTCTTTATATATAAGCTTTGCTTCCTACCCTTTCTTTTCTTTTTGTTGCCCTCTTCCTCTTCATTCCTTTCTTTCCTTCTTTTCTTTTTCTCTCTCTTTCTTATTCTCCCATTTCTCAAAACTTAAGCCACAAATCTCAAACTCAACATGTTTATAGAGGAAATCAAAGATAGAAAAAAAGATAGAGGATGAAGATCATGCTAGAAATAACTTTAAGTACATATGAGAAGTAGGGTAGAAGAATCAAGATGTTGGGTTTGCTTAAAAAGATAAGTTTTATTATTAGTATTTTTTTTTTGTTTTAGTAATTGTTCATACATGTAAATGTTGTAGCAGGACTAGTGATGATTGCGTTAGCACCCTTAATTATAAGATGATTTAGACTATATTTAGTTAACATTTTAAGTAGTAATAATCTAAAATTGGTACTTAATCCCTTAAATTGTTAGTTTAATGAAAGTTGAGACTAAACATGATCAATTCAAGCAAATTTGACTAAGGAAAGAAGAAACGAGTGTGATTCTAACTTCATACGCCCTATATCAATGGTGATAAGATGAAGAGTTGATGATAGAAAGCACCACGCCGCATATTGAAGGATGAATGGATCAATTTGGTGATTAGAAAGCACCACGAGTATGACCTTGCCTCATAGAGAAAGGCATATCAGCCCAGTTTGCAACATAGTATGCACTATACCCTGTGCCATGGGGCATGGTGAGGAGCGGATCATGACTAGAATATACCATGCCCATTACTATGGCCCATGGTAAGGGACGTGACAAGTTATGTGTCTTGGGTTCATTTCATTTTCCTGATGCTTGAAGTTCCATAACGTTCCAATTTAGTTCCATAACATTCCAATTTAGTTTCATAACATCCAAAACTCAAAGAAATGAAGGGAGTTAGGAATTTGGGAAGTTAAAGAGGATAGATTTGGAAGGTAATGGTAAGAGAGAAAAGAGTTAAGTTGTCCTACAAATTAGAAGAGAAATTTTCATACGAATTTTGAGAAGATTAGTGAAGAACAACAAGCAAAAAGACTCGGATTAAAGATCTAATGACATTGAGATTTAATATTTGGGTTGTATCATGAATTCTAATTTCTATTTTGGGTTTCATGTGTTATCCATAATTACTATGAAAGAGTAAAAGTTTAGATCTAGGTCTTTTTTGAATTTCATCTTTATTATGTGATGAGAATTGTTTTGAAATGAAATCTGATTGATGTTCTTTTGCTCAATTGCATGTCTTTAATCATTTATTAAACTTATATATACGGAATACAAGTTTATGTTTAATTTTCATTTAAGCTAATTAAGAAAATGCTTCTATGAATAGATCTATGCAATTGATGAGATCTGATTGTAATTCTAGAGATAGGATAGTAAGGATCTTTTGTAATTGTTGAATGTTTCAATGAGTTCATGTTCTTCATGTTCATGATTGTGCCCTAGGCCAATTATTGGAAATTGTCATTATTGATACAAAGGCATTTCTATTACATTGTTTATATGTTTACTTTATAATAAGATCCATGAATAATTTAATTGTTCTAAATGTCCCTAGATGCTCATTATTATGGGAATGATAATTAATAAAATCTAATATGAGTTTTTGATTGATACTCATAAGATGTCTATTTGTATGGGGATATAAATCAAACCCATAAGTACATATTAGAGGACTATGTACTAAACTGACCCGCTATGAGATAACTACATCGATTAGTGTCATAAGTGATTCTCATAATAGCAATATCAGCATATACTTAGACTTAAAATCATCATAGGTTCCAACATGAAGAACTTTATGTTTTGACTCAATCAAATGTTGCCTTTAACTAGATAATTATAAAGGTTAAGATTGAGTGTAATGTAAATCATGTCAAGAAAGTTAGGTGATTAAGATGGCATTTGTCCCTCTTGTTATAAGAGATATATCTTTGAGCCCCTCGACAAGTGAGACTAAGAAATGCATGACCATGCTCAAATGAATTGGTAGTGATTAATTTCATTTTTTTGTCAGTTCACCTGGAGATCAAGAAACGGTAAGATTGAACGATATAAGGATGACACTATCCATGACTTATGTTCAATCTAGATATCATATGACAAAAGGATAATGACATACGTTATGGATAAGGTAAAATCGATTCATTGATATTCACTTAATTTGGGTAAACATAATGTCTTGCTAGAGGCTGCTTATGTTTTGTTGACCAAAATGGTCTTGGATCAACTGCCAACATTGAATGAACCTACAAGGTCACACACAAAAGAATGAACAAAAAGGTTCAGACTAAATTTAAATAAGTCCAATGGAATAATATATTTATTTATTATTAATCTTAATTTGTTAAGAATATAAATAAATAAATAATTTGTTAAGAACAATAATTATTCCTAATTGGATTAGGAATTCTTATGTCAATAAATTAATTTATCCCTAATAAAATTAGGGGCACTAATGCCATTATTCAAATGACATTATTATAAATAAGATATAAGGATCTCTTTTAGGGTGAATGACATGAGTTGTCAACATTAGACTTGTCGAGAAATTCAATAAACCCTAAAAGAGAGAATTATGAGAGTTGTGAGAAAAGTTTTTCCCAATCAGATGTAGAAGTTTTCTAGATAACACTAGCACATGAGGGATCTTTTTGAAAAAGTGTTCATTCGTGTGGATACCTAAGCGGGGATCATGAATTCATGGTATCTATAGATTCAATCTACGATTGATTTCAAGCTTCAAAGTTAAAGGTAAAAATGCGAACTATTTCTTTTTGTTTTAATCTAATCAAAACACATGGATACTGGGTTAAGTTTTTGTTTTTGAATTCCGCTACAAAAGATTTTATCTTTATAAAAATTTTAAAACCTTATGGAAACCCTACACTTCATGTAATCTTAGGTTGCTATTAATTGAGAAGAGACCCTAATTTATTCACATAAGATTAGATAAGTTGATAGATTCGAGAGAATTATTGATTTGTTTAAGGAACTCAATAGCTTAAGAACCCAACTGTGATGATATTTAAGTTTTCAAGGATTCACATGATGAGATGAATGTAGGACAAGAACTTGATTACTTTGATTCATTGATTCAATCTTGTTTGTTGTTCTCAATAAACTATGCTTGCTAGTTTGTTAGTTAAATTATAGTTTTTGTTAATCTTTCGGGTAGAAAACGTCACTCTAAATAGGTGGTTAGATAGTAGAAGAGACGTGATTATTCCTTTCCCTATAGACGACCATGATTTAGCTATACTATGCTTACGATATGTACTATGCCTATTGCCTTTTGTAGTAAGACTAAGAACAGGCTTTATAAATCTTAGAAACTACGCTAAGGTAACATCAAGTTTTTAGCACTATTGCCAAGGATTTGAACAATATTAGAACACTTTGAATCTACCAATCTAACCATTTTATCTATATTCGTGCTAATTGAGTTGATTTGTTGTGTTTTTTTCGCTCTAATAGTTGTTTAACTCTTCTTTGTGCAGTGTATGACCCAGAATCAAGCTCAAAAACTGGCTAATTTTAATCCAAAATCGGAGAGGACAATTATTAGACAACAAAAAAAAAGGTAAGCAAGTGGCTGAACCTTCATCAACTAGTGTTAAGGAGGACTTACCAGAAGACGACATGGTTAATCTGACTATTGATCCCCCTTGTGAGTTGAATCTTGTAGGCGTTTGAAGAACAAATTTAGATTTTGCTAGACCAAATCTCTCGGATGTCAACTCTAGCATAGTTCATCCCCCAATACAAGCAAAAAATTTTGAGCTCAAGCTAGGTGTTATTCAGATGGTATAGCAATATGCTCAATTTGATGGTTTGGAGGATGAGGACCCTAATACACATATCCAACTCTTTTTGGAGATACATGACACATTTAAGTTTAATGAGGTTATTGAAGATGTAGTTCACCTTAGACTCTTTCCATTTTCTTTGAGGGGTAGGGCTAAACAATGAATAAATTCTTTGCCAATAGGTTCTATCATCACATGGTAAGATTTAATTAAAAAGTTTATGGATATAAATTCTTTCTTCCTTCAAAGACTACTAAAATTTGTGTTGAGATTCAGTCTTATCACTAACATGAAGGAGAAACCTTATATGAAACTTGGGAGTGCTTTAAGGAATCGATGAGAAAGTGCCACATCATGGGGTTCCACAATAACTTCAAGTGCAAATTTTCTATAATGGTCTTGATTACCAAGCTAGGCAAATGATTAATGTTGCTGCCGGTGGTACTCTAAACCACAAAACACCTGAAGAAAGGATGACATTATTTGAAGATATGGCTACCAATAACTATAACTAGCCATGTTCAAGAATTAAGGATAAGAAGGCAGCAGGGGTGTTAGATGTGGATGTGGCTGCTACAATTATGTTAAAAGTCTAAGCTCTTCCAAGAAAGATAGATGGTTTAACACCATCACAGCAGTAGCAACTTTCTTTTGTGGAGCCATCTATTGGTGAAGAAGCTTGTATTAAGCAAGTTGACCATCAATGCTTAAAACAACCCGTATAGCAACACCTATAACCCGGGATGGAAGAATCACCCAAATTTTACATGGAGCAACAACATGCCAAAGGGTAATCCAAATCCCAATCCTCCTCTTCCGGGTTTTCAACAATCCCCAGATCAAGGTTCTAATTCTCAACTTGAAACTTTGTTGACAAAGTTCATAAAAGACTCGGATGAGAGAGTAAAATCTTTGGATCTAATCTTGAAAAATCAAGATACTACACTTAGAAACCATGGAGCTTCCATTCATAATCATGAGACTCAGGCTGGTTAAATGCTAAGAAGCTCTCTAAGAGGCCTCAAGGTTCTTTACCAGGCAATAATGAGACTAATCTGAGAGAACGTGTGAAAGTTATCACACTTGGAAGTGGGAAAGTACTACAAGCTAAAACTTAAGTGCAAAAGAGTAAAGTGACAAAACTAATTTAAGAAACAGCTTCTAACAAGATTGAAGAAAAGTAAGGTGAAATTCCAAATGAAAAGAAAACAACTCTATAGCCCATACCAGAATACATCCTACAATTCCATATCTATCAACGCTCAAGAAGACTAAAGTGGATGAGCATTACGATAAATTTTTAGAAATCTTCAAATAGCTCCATGTCAACCTCTCTTTGGTTGAAGCATTATCCTAAATGATGAGATATGCAAAATTATTTAAAGAGTTGTTATCAAACAAAAGAAAACTTGAAGAATTTTCTATTGTGACATTAGGAGGAGAGTGTTTTGTGGTAATCCAAAACAAGCTGCCAAAGAATCTTAAAGACCCGGGAAGCTTTACTATCCCATGCTTGATTAGGAATTTATCTGAAGAAAGAGCCCTAGCTAATCAAGGCGCTCATATCAACCTCATGCCCTATCGATTGTTTAAAAATATAGGGTTAGGAGAGCTAAAACCGATAAGGATGAGCTTGCAACTGGCTACCTTCCAGTGATGTATGATGGCAATATTTGAAGGTATAGTTGGAGAAAGCATGGAAGTATACATGGACGATTTTTCTGTTTTTGGCAATTCGATTGATGAAAGCTTCCACCACTTGAAGTTAGGGTTGCAACAATGTAAGGAAACCAATTTGGTCCTAAACTGGAAAAAATGCCATTTCATGACTCAAGAAGGCATTCTCTTAGGACATAAGATAATTAAGAAGGGAACTGAAGTGGATGATGCTAAAACAGAACCCATCTCTAAGCTTCCTCCACCCTCTTCTGTAAAGGTAATTAGAAGCTTCCTCAGCCATGCTGGATTTTACCATTAATTTATTAAAGACTTCTCCAAAATTACACGGTCAATGACAAAGCTTTTAGAGAAGGATACACCATTTGAGTTCATTCAAGAGTGCCTTGATGCCTTCAACATTCTTAAGCACCAGCTTACCAATGCTCCTATCATGGTCACACAAGATTAGAATCTTTCATTTGAGATAATGTGTTATGCAAGTGATTCAATAGTAGGTATTGCATTGGGGTAGTGAAGAGAGAAGTATTTTCAACCTATCCATTACTCAAGCAAAAAATTCACCCCTGCTCAAGAAAACTATAAAACCACCGAGAAAGAGATGCTTGTGGTTGTCTTCATTTTTAACAAGTTCCGACCCTACCTTCTCTTATCAAAGTCATCATCCACACAGACCACTCTACTTTAAAGTTTCTCTCGTATAGGCCCATTTTTGTTGCTATTAATTCAAGAGAGATCCCAATTGATTCTAAGATTAGATAAGTTGATAGATTCAAGAGAATTATTATTATTTTTTTAAGGAACTCAACAGGTTAAGAACCCAATTGTGATCATATTTAAGTTTACAAGGATTCACATGAGCAGATGAACGTAGGACAAGACCTAGATTGCCTTGATTTATTGATTCATATCTTGTTTGTTGTTTTTAATAATCTGTGCTTGCTAATGTCTTAGTTAAATTATTGTTTCTATTAATCTTTAGAGTAGAAAATGTCACTCTAATCAGGCAGTTAGATAGTAGAAGAGAAGTAATAATTAGTAATTGTTCCTTTCCTTGTAGATGACCCAATTTTAGCTATACTATGCTTATGATAGGTACATTGCCTATTTCCTTTTGTGTAAGATTAAGAACAGGCTTTATAAATTTTAAAAACTACGCTAAGGCAACATCAACTAGATAAATGTAAAACTTGTGATGATAGTGTTAAATCAAAGATGTATAAACATCTTTGTTAAAAACCTAAAAATATGTATATTTGTGTAGGCCAAGCGTTTGATGAAATGTTTTGAAGGAGTATGATATAAATATGTATATAGAAGTGTTTATAAGTTAAGATTATGCATGTTTATACTTAAAACATGTTGTTTTTGTTGATGTATGATGAAAACAAGTAATTAGAATTAGTTTAAAAGATAAAGGAAAAACGAAACATAATCACTTATTCATCACGGCTGTAACACAGCTCATGACATAAGTGGAAATGAAAAATCAGGGGTGATCATGATCGTGACAAAAGGCATGATCTCAATTAATAAAAAATAAAATAAGATAATGGGTGTAATTTTGCAAGTTATGAATATCACATCCTAGATCATGGCTGTAAATCCTTGAAATTTTCATAATTTTTAGAAAATAATCATAAAAGTCGGAAACGAAAAAAAAAAGACCGAAACCATGAAAATCGACCCAAGTTAAAACCAAATTCTAAATTAGGTCAAACACAAGAATTCTTAACCTTGAGAAAAAGAGAACCCTTAAAACAAAATAGAAAATCCAAACAACCGATTGATTCAACATCCGTACACCAACCAAATCATCTATCCAATTCCTAACACGTAATCAAGATGATATATCTAAATAATGCTCAACAAAAAAATACTAAGACCTTAAATCCTTCGGTGAATTTTAGAATAAAATTTTCAATTTTCACTACAAGTCAAATTGAGTCAACCTATAACCCTAGACTCAATTAAACGATCCCGAGAACTGAAAAATATTAAATAATTACAAATAAAATAAAATAAAATAAACCGTAGATGTTAAACCAAAATATAACATGAAAAAAAACCCCAAAATTTTATGATCTTACGAATAAAATCAATAAGCCGGGAGTCAAACTGAAATCCTAAAAGTCAACAAAGTTTACAACATATCCTAGAGTTTAAGATCCGACAATCCCGCGCTCTTAAACTCTAAACAACTAAATGGAAATAATTATTGATAATAGTTCGTAATAATATAGGAAAGCTTAAAAATATCATATTCGCAAATTTCTACTGTCTTTTGGATCCGAATAGGATCAGTTTTAGAAAACCGTGCCTTAGTACACCGGATGGAAAAAATATTCTGTTAATACCAATAAACTCGTAAAAATATAAGGTTTCCAAAAATATTAGTTTTAGAATTTTTCAGTAACTAAAATTACATATATCGCATTTATACATGTATTTTTATTACTACCGATATTTTATTTGTCTAGTCTAATATTCATTGTCCTACCTTACTATTTGTTACTATTCATCTATCTCGACTTTTTTATTATCTATTCTTATAACCTACATACCTATTTCGTACAATTTTATTTTCTTATAAAAATTCTACACCACATATTACTAAACTTCTCTTATACTTTTCTTCTAAAATTAATTTTTAATCACTTCTCTTTCCCCTCCCCTACATTGCCGTCTACCCCTCTCTCTCTTCACTCTCCAATTATTTTCTTTTTCAATTAATTTAATTTTCATTCCAAAACTCTATAAATACCCATTTCCTCCTTCATTCTTTCACACAACTCATTTTACTACCAAAGCTCTCTCAAAATCTCCTCTCAAATACTATCCCCATTACTCTGTTAAAACACTCCCAAGTTTTCTTCTTCTTCATACACAAAACTCATTTACTCATAATACCCTCAACTTCTATTTAGGTAAAAATCCTTTTCATATTTTTATTACCATGTGATGTAACTTTACATGATCATGGTGTGAGTTTCCTAAACTTAATATTTGGAGGCTACACTATATTCATGTATTGTTTTTGTTTATGAACATCCAATTCTATATTTTTATGTTTTTATTATACTTTGCTCATATTATTGTTGTTATTATGCTAACTTCTTATTCATATCTAACTAAATATATTTATGTATTTACATATAATCTTTAGAGTATATAAGCTCACTTGTTATTTATTTATTTTCATGCTTTACAATTTATTTATTTATTTCATGCTATTTTAAGACTAGTCTTTCTTGTCTTAGACTTGTCCTTATCAAGTCAAAACAATATTTTCTTTCTTTTCTTTATTTTTTTTAGGACTAGTTTATTCTTAGTCCCAGGATGCATTGATGAAGCTAATGTTCCCAATACTTGATATATTTATTATCTTGCTTATTATTATTTGCTTCCGACATTTTTCTCATATTCTTATTATTTTACATGCTCATGTACATGCATAACCATAATGATATTGTCTCAACAAAATCTAAAGTAGAATTTTCTTTAATGAAGGAAATGGAGCCAACCTTTCTTATATATATATTTGTCACCAAAGAAAAACTTTGTATCACATCCATAGAAAAATTTTTCCTTTTTCACCTTCTTTTCAAACTCACTAAGATTTTTCTTAGATAACAATAAAGATGATTTTCTCAAAGAGGTTAACTAATAAAATAAATATTTTCTTTTATTATGATAGGTCACACAAAGTTTATTAAAACTCAATAATAAGAATTATTTGCTAAATAAACTTTTCTCAAAAAGCTTACTTGTAAAACTTTTTACTAAAAGTAACGACTAAACTAAGTTTTATAAGTTGAGATAAAATCAACTCACCAAATTATAATCTCACTTTGAATAATAAAAGTTTGGCAAGGTTCTAAACGATAAACTCATTTTCAAAGAAATAAAAAAATATAAACAATAGAGGTTTCAAAAACAAGAGATATTATAAAAATTTAAGAAAATATTAAGACATGATTTCCTTCCAAATAAAATTGGTTAAAGAGTTAAAAGACCAAGTTTTAGAAATAAAGTTTATTTTTAAAGAAGTTGGAAAATGAAAATATAAAAAGAATTGTTTATTAAAGTCATTTCTTTAAAAGAAAATATACACAATTCAAATTATTATAAATTAGCAAAAACTTAATAAAACTCTTGAAAAGTTCATTCTTTTATCACTAAAAGTAAAATTTGTAAAAGAAAAAAACTAAGAGAAAATTTATTTTAGAAAAGAAATTAGAAAACAAAAAAAGAATGTACTAATAATAATTCAAGAAATTATGAAATTCTTAAGAAAGAAATAGTTAAGATACAAGTCTTCAACACCATAAGACATTGTTTACGAAAATAATCGTTGAGACAATACCATTAGAATCTTACATACAATATGAGTATATAATATATATTATATATATATATGTATTCAAAGGATTATTTCAACTAAACTACTATCTACTTTTTTTGTACAAGTATTTTTGGATAAGGAAAAGTTTGCAAATTTATGGTTTGAAAACTACAAATTTCATGATGAATCTGTATCCTGCGGTTTCAGAACCCAAATGACCTTATATGAAAAAAAAACCTTAGAAATGGATAGATCTTTTCGAATAGGTAGAAAATGGTATATTATACGCAAAATTCAAAGTTAAAAATGAGCAAGTTATGGCCATTTTAAATTAGAATTTCATCCTATGTGATTTTTGACTAATATAGTGAAATAGAATTAGAAAGTTTAAGTAGAATTTCTACAAGATACTCATCCCAGATAAGATTTCCCTTCCTGAGGATTACTACGACTAAGAAGATTACGAAATAGACGAGTGAGTTATTCCTCTTAATTTCGTTACTTACTTTTGCTTGTAAAGTAGTGGCATTAGTATGCTAAAAAAAGATAAAAATGGATATGTTTGGGAATTTTGGGATATATATATATGTGTGTGTGTGTGTGATTCTATGCCTATGTGATGAAATAAGAATTAAGAATATTGTAACTTCATATTGCCTGTTTAAGTATTTTGTTTACTTACTTGTATGACTGCTTATTGTTTGCTAAATTGATTGATCGCCCCCTAATAAACCTTAATAAGGTTTAGCTTAAGAAAAATAAAATACTTACGCATAGCATCCATCGAGTCACATTTCTTTCAGAAGGCTGCTATTCCTACGTATAGAGTTGGATTGACTGTTATCATGCTAGGACACGGGTCATGTTCCTTCCTAGAGAATCCAAATTGCTTAAGGAATGTGACTCTAGGTTCGGAGTCGAACCAACCGAACGCTTTGGGCAGGAGCCTGGGGGCTAGCAATAGAAGGTCACGGATCTTCAACAACAATTCCTTAACCTTCGATATAGAGGGGTAAATCCATTCTAAATATGGTTTCCGGATAACTATATATATATATTTGTGTAATCACATGATTATTGCTTTGAATGCATAGCATATGCATGAAAATTTAAATGAACTTGTTTGGGATCATGGTGCGAATGAAAAGGAATACCTCACTAAGCTAGTTGTAAGCTTATACCCCCATAGATTTTGTTGAAATAGGTATACTCATGGCTTTAATCGAAGATCATGAAATTAAGGAAGTCATGGATAGATGTTAAAATTTTATAAAGGCAGTGGGAAGATAGGATGAAGTTACTTTGTAAGATTCCTTATATGTAATATATGCTATGTTAGTGTTTTAGAAATTTCTAAAAAATATATTTATATTGATTTGAAGACAATAGTAGGGTATGCTCCTAAGAATTGTAACCAACCATGTTTGTATTTTATGATAAGTATTCTCCTTGCCTTATTACTTAATCGTTATCATTGTAAATTGTGCTACTTTGATGCGTTTCCTTGGTTGTGGTGTACACCTTGTACATGATATGGAAGCCTTTGCATGACTGAGGTAGTCATTCTTAGGCTTTAGTATTGTGTACGGAAGACTATCATGTTTAGGGTATCTCTCAGGGCGTGACAATGGCCATTATGAAGGGCCTGGTCTCCTTTGAGAAGAATTTTGAAAGGAAAAAGCCTAGATCACAGCCGTGATGAGGGGCATTATCACTTTGTTACGGGCGTGACAAGGCTGTCTTAGTGATCATGGTCTTCATCACGGGTGTGATCCTTGCCCTAGTGCTGTTCATAAAGAAGAAAGAAAGATAAATTGAAGTACATGAATGATAGTTGATATGTTTTATTAGTTAAATGGTATAATTAAACATGAGCTAAGTGAATTTGTGGACTTAATAAATAATTGAATTAGATATGGAAGTTTGAGATAAAATGAACTTAGTTTAAACTTAAGTTCAACTTGACATCATAAGTTATAATGAGTTAAAATGAATTAGATTGATTAAGTTTAATCACGTTGGCTTAATAATTGAATTAAATGATGGATTCCAATTAATTTGACTATGATTAAGTTAAAATGAGTTAATAATTAATAATTGACTTTAGTTAATGAGTTAGGATAAACTATAAATAACACCAGGAATATGTTGTTTCAGATGTGTGTTTGCTTAAGAAATAGATGTTTTTATATATGAATGTTTTAGTGATGCTTTTGTAATAAACGACTACAATCAAAATGAAAAGAAATACTTTGACAAGCAAAGGAGAACTGTCCTTATTTTGGTAGGACGATATGCACAACCATAGCGGGGTTCCAAATTAATGTATGATCAAATAGGATAATAAAATAAGTTTAATGTAATGGATAATTAATTCAATTTCTTATATGATTTTAATTCTTGAATAGATATGGATGTCTGATTTTTCTTTTGAGATAGCTTTGGATTGCCTTCTATTTCTAATTGGATTTTAAATATAAAAGCTACGCAGTGACTTACATGTTGTATGCTAGGATAGACATCCTAAATAGACTAAAACTTAAAATCGGCTTAATAATTGATGAGTGTTAGTTGTGCGTATGTTGTTGAATCTAGTTCGGAGAACAATAACCTTATCTCAGGGGGACATAGTAGTTAAGCACTGAGGTATCATGATGCAATGATAAATACCATGATGCAATGGTACGTCATGATGCAATGATGATTTATTGGTGGCTCAATGAGTAGTTGATGGGACAAATGGTATCAGTGTAATGTCTACTTCGGCTTGGAATGAAGTAACACGTTTTAGTTCGTGTTTATGGGACTGGTTAAACTAACTAATGTTATGGACTAAGATGGGTAAAGTGTGCACATGATGTGCCTAAAATGCACCAGATTCTCTAGATGCCTTGAATTGTAAATAACAACAAATTTGTATTCTAGATTTTTTATTTCTAATGAAAGAAAAAGGATATGATGGGCATTAACAATGGATATTACGTACCACGATCAACCCAAACTACACTCTCTCTTGTTTGATATTACATACAAATAAGATAAAGTAGTTTGCTTGCCATGATTACAAAGAATCAATAAGAACGAAGGAATCTCGCCACAATCAATATGATTGATAAGAGAGGGAAAATTAGAGAAAAACTTCAATTATGGTTTCAATATATATCAAATTCTGATGAAAACTCCTTACAAAAGAGCATTTATAGTAGCAATAAAATAAATGACGAAAAACTAAAAGAAATCTCATCGTTGGGAGAAAGGCCGCCAACCTAGAAAAGAAAGCCATCGGCCTTTGAGGTGGTTTACAATCATTTGAACTTGATCCTAGGAGACCACGCTGTCAAACATGGCCATGGTGATGGGTACGCTACTAGCCTTGGAAAGAAGGTTGTCGTCCTTTATATCAAAGCTGCCAGCTTTGATAGCCAGCCTTCAACTGCTGTTGAGCGACAGCTTTTCAACTCTTCATATCCTAATTCCCATTAGTATAGTGGATGTGAATTCTAGACAAGACTATTTTATGTTTCTCGGTTAGATATAGGAGATATAAGTATCTGGATGGCTTATATCAACCCCTTAAACAGCTGCTGTTACTCAGGACTCCCAAATTCTCAAGATTGTTTTCGGAGTGTGAGTGCCTCCGTATTGCTTGCTTTATTTAAAGGAAAGATAATAACTTATTGTTTGTGCATTACATTTAGCTAGGCTTATGTGTTAGTTCGTCTGTGTCATTGTGTTACTGTGTACTAAGTTTTAGCTCATTATTGTTGTTGTTGTTCTTTCTCCAGGTGTTGTGTTGAGGATCATCATGTCAGTAATGAATGCTTGGCTCTAGTTTTAGGCAATGTTGGATAAGTAAAGTGGGTTGGGACCGTAGATTTCATTTGTATTTGTTTTTACTTTGTTTAAAGTTAGATTTATATTTTAATTTATAATATTCTTTTAAGAGACCTATTGCAGCCCATATGTTTGTAAATATTAATCTATCTTTGAGACTAGGTTGTAAAATGATTTTATAAAGTTTTATTTCTTAGAAAGCTGGTCTGCTCTTGTGGGAGTAGAGATCTTTATTATGTTTTTATAAAGTTTGATGTCATTGTAACTAAATCCAGTTGCTTTAGAAATCTAAATAAATGATTTCATTAATCAAAATTATTTAGCAATGTTCAGCATAAACAAATCTTATATGAAAGCTTAAGTGTGTCATATACGAAGTATTATACATGGCGGTAACTGCTTTAATTAAATTTAGGGCATTACAAAGTGGTATCAGAGCAATGTTTGTCTTGGGTATTGCTTTTGCGTAATGAATTAGGATTCATTTTAGAATCAGTGAGTTGAGTACGCCAAAAGTTCAGGTACATGGTTTGTGTTTGTTTATTGTGTTGTATTGATTTGTTAAACCTCTAGTTCAGTACTTAACTCAAATTTATCAACTTGACTTAAATTTACTCTTTGTTGATATTTGAAATGGGATTAACTAGAATAATGTATGATTTGTTATAAATGTTATGTTATGTGATGGAATAGTTTTATTTTGTATATTGCAAGCTTTATCTAGTACCTTATTATGTTATGTATATGTGTATATATTTTCTTATGGGATGTTTTGTTATGTGAATATGTGTGTTACATTTATGTGTTTTGTCACGTGATATATGATGTGTGTTTGTATTATGTTATGTGATGTATTATTATCATATATTATATTTTGCTTAAGGATATATATATATATATATATATTCATGTGAAATGCTTTATTATCTTTATTATTAAAGCTAAAGCACCTACTTTGGTGTCTTTAGGCTTTTAATTTTTTTTTATTTATATATGTAATTTAGTTATTATGGTTTTGTAACTTCTTTTTCAAAATAAGCTACTCCTCCCTAATTTTTTTTAAAACCATAACTACTTTTCTTATCTTTTCACTTTAAAAAATTTACATTTTATTGTGAGTTAAGAAAATTAATAATATTAAATTTAAAATCTAAAAAAAATTAGTTGAAAATTAATATTTTATGATAAAAATTTAAGATTTTTCATGAATATTATTACTTTTGCACACGTAATGCGGGTGTAGCATCCGCTAGTATAATATTAAGTGTCTCTTGTTATGAAATATATGAGAGTGTGTCTTGTATTGCATTTTATTTATAATAAGTATTATGAGTGTTATGTGATGTTATTTGTTTAGACTAGATTTAAACTAGGATAATTGTATGATTTTGTATAATATACATATATGTGTTTTGTGAATGAATACTATGCTTTGATATGCTCATTTTGTTTAAAATTTGAATTAGACTTTTAGTGATGTATACAAATAATTTCTTGTGATATGCTTACAAATATTAGATGTTACATGCCTATACAGTATTGTGTTGTGTATTGTGTGTATGCTTTGTATGCAATATATATTTATGTTTTATATGTGATACGTGAGTGTTACTTTTGTATGTTATATGTGTGTATGAATATCTTGCTATGTATAATATTTATAACATAATTATGTGGTTTTGTGAGCTATATATATATATATATATATATGTTTCGCTATATATTATGTTTATGATATAATTTTGAATGTTTGTTTGTAAATGAATTTAAATCTAACTTTGGTTAATTGTAAGTAGAGCACAAATGATTTAGAGAAATATTAGAACTTTCCCCTAAATCCTTTAAAATTGGAATAGACTCTCTAAGTGTTTGTGTGTTATGCTTTGGATGTGTTTGATTCAATAAAATTTGATAGACTATAATAAGAACCTTCTCTCTTAAGTTTTATTTGTTGGTATGTTGACAAAACAAAGAGAATCACATGGAAAGAAAACTTAAAATGAGAAATTAACTTTGATATCTCAAAATTTATGTGTATGATAAATGTATACTCTTGATAAGATGAATTGCCAAAGTTTAAAATTAAAAGAACGATTCAAAATCCAAGTAGATTGAAAGGTAAATCTCACCCTGTCTAATCTACTAATATGACTATGTACCTATAAGAAATCTAATAAGCTATTAAAATAAGAATTCTAAGTTGATTGCAAAAATCTAACTCCAAAACAAATTGACCATAGCAACATAATAACTAAATAAATAATTGAAGAGGTATCTCAAATGTATTAAAAGTGAAAGTGCTCATGAAAATTTTTAAAAGTCAATATTTCAACAAAATGGAAATCAAAGATTCAAAAGTATAAACAGTGAGTAGATACTTGTCTCTATCACTGATTTCATATATATGATAACAATATCATGACAGATCCTCAATATTAAGTGAAATGCAATCCAAAATACAACATAGCAAATCACATTCACTAAATCATATCATGTGGTGAATGAAGTATGAACGAAAATGTTTCATATACATGATAACAACAACAAAACCAAATCATAGCAATAATACAGAAAGTGCAACTCATAATCAACATAGCAACTCATATTTATTATGCTATAACATGATAAATAGAACTCAAAATGAAATTAATTCCATACTTACGACCAAAACGGAATTTCAAATGCATGAAAGATATGTAATGAACTAAGAATCAAATACACAAAAGTTGATGTCTCCAAAATCAAACAATTCTTCAAAATGAACAACAAGTATGAAAAGTGGCATAGCAAATAATCTATATATAAATGACAATGAAACATCTTGATTGCAACCATGTCAAGATGATCACAAAACATGATATATTTGATAATTAAAAGAACATGATTACTGTATATTTCTTATGCACGTTGTCATCTATGATCAGTTAAGAATAGAATAGCAAATCCACAACTTTCCTTTATCAAGTTGTTTTGCTTTGTCAATTGTGTTGTGTCGTTGTGTATCATTTTGAGTCTAGAGTTTTGTTGTCAATCATTTTTGTTGAGTCCGAGTCTCGTTCAGTTGAGTAAGTGAAGATTGAAATCACTAAACTAATTCCTACTATGTTATATATGTACGAAAGTTGTATAGAACATCAGTTGTTGTGAATGAATTCAAAAATATGAAATCAAGATATTAGAAAAACTGAGTAATTAAATATTTATGAAGAAAAGAGATTAAACCTAAATAACTCAAATTTCTTTGGAAATGGAATATAAAGATAAAACTCAAAAGAAAAATGATCAGAGTGTACAATGGAAGCTTAATGAAAATATAAAATTCTTAAAAGAATAAAAATATTTTGAGTAATAAAACTTCAAGATGATGTGAAATGTCTTTTGTCAACAGATAGTCAAGTGAATTTCGATGATGAAATTCTTATAAAAGGGGAATAATGAAATACGCAACCCTTCACCTAAGTTAGAAATTTGATTTAGATAGATTAAATGATGCAAGGGGAATAGATAGTGAATTACGATTAGATAAATTAATGAAATTAATTTAGTAAATAAAGTTAAGTTGAGATTTGAGATTTTAAATCCTTAATTTCTAAACTTGTTGTTTAAATGTTTAGTAGATTTTGAAATCCCTAAACTTTAGCCTAACATTTTGTATTCTTAACCTCTATAAATTTAGGAATCACTTGCTTTCTTAGAAATATCAGATATTGAGCCTAAGCTCAAGTTCAACATCAATTTGATATAAACCAAACTCCTAAAATAAATTCCTATCTTAAGTCATTTATTTCTAACCCATAAATTCTAAAATTATCTTCTAAATACTTTCAGAGTTAAAGATATTGATCTAAAAGTTTTAAACCTAATACATTTATCCTAAAATATCTCTTAATTCTCTCTCTATCTCTCTCTCTCTCTATATATATATATAAGCTTTGCTTTCTTCCCTTTCTTTTCTTTTTGCTGCCCTCTTCCTCTCTTTCATTCATTTCTTTTTCTCTCTCTTTCTCCTTCTCCCATTTCTCAAAACCTAAGCCACAAATCTCAAACTCAACATGTCTATAGAGGAAATCAAAGATAGAAAACAAGATAGAAGACGAAGATCATGCTAGAAATAACTTAAGTACATAGGAGAAGTAAGAGTAAAAGAATCATGATGTTGGGTTTTGCTTAAAAAGATAACTTTTATTATTTTCTTCCTCTAGCAATTGTTTATGCATGTAAATGTTGTAATAGGACTAGATATATGTAAAACTTATGATGATAGTGATAAATCAAAGATGTATAAACATGTTTGTAAAAAAACTAAATTTATGTATATTTGTATAGTCCAAGTGTTTGATGAAACGTTTTGAAGGAGTACAATATGAATATGTTTATAGAAGTGTTTATAAGCTAAGATTATGCATGTTTTATACTTATAACATATTGTTTTTGTTGATGTATGATGAAAACAAGTAATTAGAATTGGTGTAAAAGATAAAGGAAAAACGAAACATAATCCCTTGTTCATCATGGCCGTATCACGGCCCGTGATATAAGCAGAAATGAAAAATCAAGGGTGATCAAGACGGTAACGAAGGGCATGATCTCCTTTTGGTAAAAAATAAATCATGATAATACGCATAATTTAGCAAGTTATGAACATCATGGCCTATATCACAGCCATTTATAAAGGTCGTAATCTCCACTAAGAAGAATTTTCAAGGGAAAAAACCTAGATCATGGCCATTATGAGGGCATTATCTCCTTGTTACGTGTATGACAAAGCCTTATTAGTGATCTCGGTCTTCATCATGGGCGTGATCATTGCCTTGGTGTTGTTCATAAAGAAGAAAGGAAAAAAAGAAAAGAAAAAGAAAGAAAGATAAAATGAAGTAGATGAATTATAGTTGATATGTTTTATTAGATAAATGGTATAATTAAACATGAGTTTAGTGAATAATAAATAATTGAACTATATATAGAAGTTAGATATAAAATGAACTTAGTTAATAAACTTAGTTCAACTTGACTTTATAAGTTATAATGAGTTAAAATGAATTAAATTGATTAGGTTTAATCACCTTGGCTTAATAATTGAATTAAATAATGGAATTCAATTAATTTGGTTAAAATTAAGTTAAAATGAGTTAATAGTTAATAAGTGGCTTTAGTTAATGAGTTAAGATAAACTATAAATAATATAGAGAATATGTTATTTCAAATGTGTATTTGCTTAGGAAATAGATGTTTTTATATAAGAATGTTTTGGTGATGTTTTTGTAATAAATGACTATAAGCAAAGGAAAAGAAATACTTTGACAAATAAAGAAGAATTGTTCGTATTTTGGCGGGACAATCTTTGCAACTATCGCGGGGTTCCAAATTAGTGTCTGATCAAATAGGATAATAAAATAAGTTCGATGTAATAGATAATTAATTCAATTTCTTATATGATTTTAATTCATGAATAGATTTGAATGTCTGATTGATCCTTTGAGATAGCCCTAGACCGCCTTATATTACTAATTAAACTTTAAATATAAAACATATGCAATGATTTGCGTGTTGTATGCTAGAATAGACATCTTAAACAAACTAAAACTTAAACTCGGCTTAATAATTGATTATTGTTGGTTGTGCATGTACCGTTGAATCTGGTTTGGGGAGTGATAACCTTGTCCCGAGGGGACACGATAGTTAGGTGCTGAGTTGTCATGATGCAATGACAAATACAATGATGTAATGGTACGCCATGATGCAATGACAATTTATAAGTGGCTTAGCGAATGGCTGATGGGACAAATGGTATTGGTATAATATCTACTTAGGCTAGGAATGAAGTAACATGTTTTAGTTCACGTTTATGGGACCGATTGAACTAACTAATGTTATGGACTCAGACAGGTAGGGTATGTGTAACAACTGTAAAACTTAGATGAGGCTATTTTCTTTTTCTTTGTTTGATATAGGAGATATAAGTATCAGAGTAGCTTATATCAACCCCCTAAGCAACTGTTGTTACTCAGGACCCCCATATTCCTAGAATTGTTCCGAAGTGTGAGTGTTCTCATATTGCTTGTTTTATTCAAAGGAAAGATAATAACTTATTGTTTGTGCATTGTATTTAGCTAGGCTTGTGTGCCATTCCGTGTATATTTATGTTACTCTGTATTAAGCTTCGACTCATTATTGTTGTTCTTCTTCTTTCTCCAAGTGTTGTGTTGAGGATGATGATGTTGATGTTGGTAATGAGATGCTTAGCTTGGGTTTTGGGTGATACTGGATGAGTAAAGTGGGTTAAGACCATGGATTTTATTTGTATTTGTTTTCATTTTGTTTTGAAAGTTGTATCTATATTTTAAATTGTAATATTCTTTTAAAGGGCCTATTAAAGTCCATATATTTCAATGTTGATCTACCATTGAAGCTAGGTTATAAAATTATTTTATAAAGTTTTACTTTTTAGAAAGTCGGTCTGCATTAGTGGGAGTAAAGAACTTTATTATGTTTTTTATAAAGTTTGATGTCTTTATAACTAATTCCAGTTACTTTAAAAATCTGAAAAAACGATTTCATTAACTGAAAGTGATTAGCAATATTCAATACAAATAAATATTTTAAGAAAATTTGAACGGATAATATGTGAAATATTATATATAACGATAATTACCTTAATTAAATTTAGTATATTACGGCCTTCTTTTAACCTCATCTCCGATAAAGACGAAAAGAAAGTACATGCTTTCTTGATTTTTGGCAGCAAAGATATAGATAGGCATTTTCAAATGTATAATATTGGAATTAGGGGCTACTGTTGTCGCTTTTGAATCATCGACTCCAACAAATTTACATTAAGGAGTTAAGTACGGAGTTAACATAAATATACAGACTTCAATCGTAAAAAATTAATTCACATACAAATATGTTAATTTTTCGTGTAAAATTAACTTACAGATATTGAAGGGCCGATAAGTTTCCCAGTGAATCAGGCATATAAGACTGGAGGCCCATGTCCGATAGGTTCCTGAAAAACATAGTTGCTAGGACTTGTCAATTATCTAATAAGTAATTAACTGATATCCTCTCATAGTATTTAGGTTAATATTAAGGCATCCCAAATATTTTGACATGAAATGACATTAACTCGTCAGAATGAGTTAACAATCATTATATAATGAAAAATATTAATTGCACATATCAAACATTTACTAAAATAAAGAATAAAAAATAAAACCCTTTTTCTCTTTAGTGATTACCTTAGGCTTAACTTTCAATATTGCAAAACTTAATTAACAAATACCCTATAACACCCGTTCTCAAAGCCAACTACTCTAGGTCCATGGCCCTCGAGAATCTCCAATTTAAATCCATCAACTTAAGCTTCTAGTCTTTGCATTTTGTTTATTTTATTTTTTATTTCCCACATTGAGGCATTGGAACCTTGCTTTTTGCTTTTTTGTACTTTTGTCAGTCTACCAACCAAGCACTTATTAGGCTTCTTGCTTGTGGTATTATGACAATGTGATTAATATTGTAAATAATGAACTTGTTTTATAAGGGTGATGAAAAGTAATATTACAATAGTATTTTATTTTGGATTAAATTTATCTTATCATATTTATTTTGACTTTTGATTTTATAATTTGTACTTATTTCCAGAATTTATCCCTCATTTCTTCCTATAATTTTTTTTGTCTCTATAGTTTACGAACTTTCACACTTTTTCTTTTTTGGTTTCACCAATTTCAATGATATTATATCTATTGCTAACATTCATTGATTTTTCCATCAAAAAACTATACTAGACTAAACTTAGAATATAAATGTATAAGGGTTTTGTTCTTAGTAAGAATATATATAAGGAAACTGATAAAAATAGATTTTTTTTTTTCCTTACCATATTGAATATTATAAAAATAAATGCTATTGAAAATTTTGATGATAATTTCAAATAATTTAACTGTTTATAGTAAGCCTTTTTTATAGGCAACTTACAATTCAAGTTTCTAGTGTTTATATATATTTTTATTTTATATTTCAAATTTATGATAAATATTAATTTTTACACTTCTATCAATATCATAATATATTACTTTATGATATTTAAGGAAATTGATTTATTATTAAATATTACTAATTCAAAAATATCTCATTAAAATTAGATAAGTTTAAAACTAGTTGTTTTGTTCTAGTTTTTTTACTAGAAAAAAATTATATAGAATTTATGCATATCTAAGTTAAAAAGATTATGACCTATCATAATATATCTTAAAAGCATCAATGATATGGTTGGGAAAAAAACATTAACCTTTTATTTATTTATTTCTCTATCCTACTCTCACTTTGTCTAGATTACATATATAAACACAAAAGGTTCTTCTCTAAAATAAAAATTATTCAAAAAAACAAAACAATAAGAATTTTTTTAAAAAGGTACAATCAAATATCATAAGTCTTTTAGTATTCAAATATACTTTACCATCGTCATCACTCATTACTCAAATGCAAATGTTATCATCATTACTCTATCTGTAATAATGTTAGAATTCTTTATTATATAATATAATGTGTCTTTGTATTTTCTTGCTTGTTACTTTTCTTATTTTTTCTTTTTAATTTGTTTTTGTCTAACAAAAAACCAACTAGTTAGACTCAAATGAATTTTTTTTTTTTTTTTCATTCAACAATTTTATATGTAATCTTTTTTATTCTTAATATAATTATATGGAAGTAGGTCTGACTATATTAATGATAGCCCTACCACTTTTAAATCCTGTGTTCATCGTGTATGAGAGGTGCATGTTCGATACTTCCCTCCAAGTTATAAAGGAAAAAAGAAAAAGAGAAATTTTTAAAAGATAATTTTCGATTGTCTACTGTGGTCTGTCTTTTCATTAATTTCTTATAAAGCCTAATAAATCAGCACTGTCACTGGTCAGTATCAAGAAAAAAAAAAAACAAGAAAAGGAAAGAAAATAACACTGTCAGTTATTACCTTGAGATGCAACAGTAAAAGTCGTAATTTTCTGAAGAGTGTGGCTTCCATGAATATAAATATATATAATAAGGTGATATTTTACAGCATATTATAATTTACTGTTCACATGGAAGAGAATCTATCTCCTTCGTTTGTGAATTATTTTAGAAAGCATAAATTTCATGTTTTCACATAGAATTAATATTATATAAATTTTGCTATGATGCAAAGAGGGATAAGAGACCTGGATTCCTATGAATATGGGACTATTGTATTTGGTTTTGAATATGACTGTATGTTTATAGGCAACAAAAGTACTCACAAAGTTTGTAAGTATTTAAAATCAGCCACGCTCGAAGAAAGATTGGCATAAGCAACTACTGGACTTTGACCAATGGAACTTGAAGCACCGGAGTTTGAACGACCGAATTCTGAAGAGGTTTTGCTTCTGCATCAAATTGCATTGAGTTAGGAAAAGCTGTAGAAGAAGAGAAATCAGATTAATTATACTAGGCTTATTTATTTTATAGTTTGGAGAAAAATAAATTATATGATTTATATTTTTCAGATTTTGCGTAACTTCTATGAAAACCTTCTGTGTACTCGAGTGCCATAGCTATAAGTTAGTGCTTTACTGATTATGAGGGGGTTAAAAATGTCGGGGAACCTAGAACTCTATCTAATGATGCATTATCCCTTTTAGGCGTTTATTACTAGAAGCTGGGCGATGTGACCGTGTTGTGTTTCTTAAATTATTTTACATGTAGAATTGTTTATGACAATTCAAATAGCATCACACATTCATATTATGGTTATAAATTATCTCATTTTATCGTATAAAATATCAAGAAATTCTAATAATCATATCATATGGCGTACTAATCCTTATCATTTAAAAATGAGCGATGTGAATGATGCTATGAGTTCATTGTGCAAATCATTAAGCGTCGGAGCTGATTAATAGTGAAACCACAACTTGAAACATTTGAAAACCTCATCAATGTTTGAACAACATGATGTAAATGCAATTCTTGAAACACCCCTTTCTTATGCTAGAATAAATGATCATCTTATATATAGGCACCTGGTATTGCACGTCATATTTAATATACATATAGTAAGTAATTGCTAATAATATTCTCACACATCACCATGTGAGTATACTACCTATTGAATATTTTTTCTGATAATTTGTAGTGATAAAATCCCTCATTATTTGTAGTCATTGCAAATCAGTTTCATCAACTACGTTCCCATCCTCCACTAACTCAATTGAAAGTAATTTGAATTCAAGTGTGGAACTCTTCTTGTCTACAAAAATTTAAATCTTCGTTGGAGAGGTCAGCACTCCATGTCTATAGCAACTTGCAAAGAAGCACATCATTGATTAGCCCAAGTGTCGTTTTTTTGCTTAGAATGTGAGAATTTTGAGCATTTACCTTTATGCTGCTAGTGAACTCAACAAATTTATTTATTTATTTTTGGATAATTTAACCAACCATTTTATTTTGCTTCCTCTAATGACATATGGTTTAAATAATATAATTAGGAAGTACCTCAAAGAAAGGAAGAAAAAAGAATGATATTATGATGCAGACAAAGAGTATGATGTAGTGGTGTTTCTTCAATGCGAAGTACCCAAAAGGGTATTATGTGGTAGAGATTTGTAAAAAGGTGCTCATGAAGTTGGAATAGGTAATAAATAGAAGTGCAGATTCAAAAGAACTTAATGCTTGTGTAAAGATTGAGTCTGACGGCACAAGTGACGAGGGGGTTCACTATCAACAAGTATAGCTTTAAAAGAAACTTAACATAGTGTTACTTAGGACAACATTTTCCAATTGCCATTACATGATGAGAGATGTTGGTTTTGTTTGCTGCAATTTGCAACAATGCCGTCATCAGAACCATCATATGACTGATTGTAGTAATATAGATGTAAACCTCTGTGTTTTTCTAGAACTCTCAGAAAATAATTCTATAGTTAAATATCGAAATCGAAATGAAAACCCTAAAACCGACCTAAATTAAAATTGAGCTATGAAAAATCTAAGAAAGATCAAATACGAAAATTAATAACTTTAAGAAAAAAAAGCACCTTCAAAAACAAAACGAAAATCACTCAACTCAAAACTCTTATGCTAAATAATCTATCTATCTGATCTTCAACACGTAAATCGAGATAGTATGCCCAATTATTTAATGAAAAAAATTATAAAACTTTAGATCCTTCGGTGAATTTTAGAATGAAAATTTTAAAATTAACACTAAAAGTTAAACCGAGTCAATATGTAACACTAGAAGCCCTAGACTCGATTAAGCAATCTCGAAAACTATAAAATATTAAATAAATCATAAAAGTAGACTAAACTTAAAAATACGAACTAGATATATCATGTAGACATAAACCTCTAGATTTTATAATCTTGCGAGTAAAACTTAAAAGCCGGAAGTCAAACTGGAATCCTAAAGTCAACCTAGGTCAATAACAAGTCTTAGTGGACCTAGATCTGGCAACACCACGCTCGAAACTCTAAAACAGTAAAAATGAGACAACTTTAGAATTTGATTTGATATAATGTCATATAACCTAAAAAGATTAGATTTGCAAAAAATTTGTTCGTTTCGAACCCGAACAAGATTAGTTTCTAAAATTAGGGTATCGACACGTAAAACAAAAAAAATATTTCTAAATAAAATTTATACTAGAAATATTTGAAGATATTCATAAGATATCATATGTGAATTTTTTGGTCAAAAATTCGATAGTTAAAGCTAAAAGACCATTTGGTACCCAACCTTTAGCACACAAACCAAGATAACAACAGGATAACAATTAATGATAAAATAATATCAAATCATCTTTATAATATCATCTAATGATTTATCATTTTATAAAAATATCAGTTTCAAATTTTTCAGCTTCTAAAAAATTAGATATAGCTTATTTACGTATATTTTTATTACTATCGGTAATTTATTTGTCTTATTTACTATTTATTTACCATTTATTACTATTTGCTACTATTTACCTTTCTTTACTTTTTGTTACCCCTATTCTTATACCTATCTTTTACATCTCTTATAATTTTCTTTTTCTATAAGACTTTATTACATTTTTTACTTAACTTCTCTTATACTTCATTATACTTTTTTTATTTAAATTTAAATTTTTCTCTCTCTTTTAATTAGTTGCAACTGCTATCCCCCCATTTTCTTTTCTTTTTCATTTATTTTTACATCTTTTATTCCCTCATTTTTCTTTCTATAAATATTCCTTCCCTCGTTCACTTCTTAGACACTTTTCTTTTACCATAACAAAACTCTACCAATTTTTCCCCATAACTTTACTCTATAAAATTTCTCTCAAATACTTTCCTTCCTTCTTTCATCCATACACAAATCCCATATCTTATTTTAGGTAAAAACATTAAACACCCTTCTTATACATATTGTTAATGTCTTTAGTTATTTTCCATATGAAATCCTCATGATGCATATGCTAGGGAATGGAAATGTAAGACACATATTATTCACGTTACAATGTTATATCCATAATCATAATATGTTCTTCTTATTTCATGTTGCTAACCTAACTCTTTATATTCTAATATGTATATGTAATATTTGTATTCTTTAGAGCCTATTGCTCACTAATCTAACATTTATTTCCTTACACTCATTTTGTCTCTTGTAATTTATTTATTTCATGCTCTTATTATATATTTTGAGACTCGTCCTTAATCAAGTAAACAATAAAATGGGAAATTGTCCATAATCTAAGTACTGGGAATGTCTTATCCAAAACTTTCGAGGCCTCCGTTTTATTTATTTTGCTTTTAATTATTTCGCTATCTAAAAGGGACTTGTCCATAATATAAGTCCTAAGGAGCCTTGAAACTTAATCTAATACTCCTATGATTATTTTCTTGCTATTCTTATTTTCTTCATGGGACTTGTCCATCTCTAAGTCTCGGGTAGCTTTGATATAAATCTAAGACTTTCATGATTTTTTTTTATTTTGTTTTTCTTATTTTCACAGAATTTGTCCATTTCTAAGTTCTAAGAATTCTTGATAACAAACTAAGGCTTCCATATTTTTGTTCTTATATTTGCTCATTTGAATTTTTATTCTTTTATTTTTTACACGAGTTTATAATTTATCACATAATATAACTACTAAGTTCATATTCATGCATATTCATATGATGATATTGTTGTCTCAATAAAATTTTTCAAAATGATAACATGGATAATTTTCTTTTGTAAAAAAGATAGGGTTAAACTCTCAAGAGAAATGAATTTCAAAATACAATCATTGCAAAGGAAAGAACATAATAGAAGAAGGTGTTCAAAGCAAAACAAACACAATGCTACATGCATTGCTACATGAATAAGTAAAGCAGTGTATGCAGTATTGTTTTAAATAAATCTTCTAAAACCCTTATTTGGTTATATTTGCTTTTGCAAATTAATAAAGTTACGACTTCTTGATAGATTATTACTCATAGTAAGGAACACGTCAACCAAAGGTCATTTGTGAGTGATAGGTATTAAGTATGATAGTCACATATATATGTTGCTCGTTAAGCGAGTAACGCATTTCCTTGGATACTTTTATTCTTATTTTAAGAGGAAGATTAGAGCACAAGTGATAGTTAGGAAACAAGAAAGAGGATATTTGACTTGATCCACACACAGTGTCATATCTTAAGTGGGTTGGATTTTAGTTGGACTAACATTCAATCACTACCTTAGTGGAGAGGTAGAGGTCCAAAATTCTAATATCTCACATGGTACATAGTGAGGCCATCCTCACTCTATAGAATGTGGAGGTATGGTTCGACTTACTGTTGGACAAATAGGCAACTAGCAGTTACCTCATCTGAGCAAATGAGTGTGAGCATTGGCATGGAATGAGACTTAAGGTGAGTATTTTGGGAGGGTATATCGACCTCTCATGGTTGTTGTACAAGCTTAGAGTATTGCTGGGAGAGCTTATAATGGACGCACATGCATTGTGAAGTTAGTTTAAGTCTTCATTTTTACTAATAAATCCAGTAATCTAGCCCATTACATGTTTTTCTTTTTCTATTTTTTTTTTAATATGCTCCTAGGGGAGTTCACTATAGCAAGCTAGTACAACTCGGGCCCCATTTACTTAGCATGGTCGTTTCAATAGTTATACCTTGAAACAATATTCGCTGTTGTAAAGAAGACTTTTTTCTATTTTTCTTAGTTTAGGGAGAATGTGTGGGTGGGGTTAGGTGAGTACAATGGCTCAATGATCCTCCAGTATGTATAGGTTGCATTACAATATTTTCTTGAATGAGGGGAGATCCATATCGTCTTGATGGAGGATAGACCGAAAAACCAGGCATTAGGTACCATATATTTATTGTCATATTTTCAAATGATTTTACATATCTTATTATTAATTATTATTCATTAAATATTAAGTTGTGTTATAGCCTTACTTAGTTAAGCTCGTTGACAATCCCCTTCCCCCTCAATTGTAGTGTCAAAGGACAAATTTGGATGAATTAGGAGCTGCTATTTATATGCTTCCCCTCAATTGTAATATTGAAGGACAAATTTGGATGAAATAGGAGCTGCCATTTATATGATTCCACACAGTAGAGTAGTACTTTTCAGATGGTCTAGCTCGTTAGTTTGGTGGTTATGAGCGGACTCAGAAACATATCAACATAAACCCAACTAAATCAGATTCACTTGTGGGAACATGAAATGAAATGGCCGCCATTTTACGGCACCTAATAGGCCTAAGGAATGAGGGTATTTGAAAAAAAAAAAAAAAGGCAATTGTAATATTGAATTGCCATTCATAGATTTGAGTAGGAAATGATTATTTAATATTTTTTGCAATAAGAATTCCTTATAAAATCGTTATTACAATCAATTAAACGCTATAATAGTAATTTAAAAGAGATAAGACTATAATAGAATTGCAATTATAAGGAGAAGAATGAGTAGTAATATGTAACACACATGACTTATATTACCTAGTGAAGATTTATTATTGTTTTGAAGCATCATGCGGAAATAGTCTCTCAAAATTCTCTTGGACGAAAACCACTATCTCCTATGCCGGTGAGGAAGAAAATTATCTTCGATAAGCATTAAAGACGCTAATTGCAAGTGGTAGTGTAATAAGGATGAATTTAAGCTGAATGTAGCTCAACACAGTACAAGATACTCAGATACAAGTATACTTAAAGATGCAACAGAGGAATTTGTATTTCAATATTTTTCTATATTCTCTGTATTACATTGTAAAGTATTTATAAGCTGCAATACCAGCTAATTGGTTATAACAAATTTGTAACCAGAAATATGTAATACATGTGTTGTGCAACATTTACCCGTAATTTGTTATAACAGTATTTCCCCTACAGCATGCATGTATACTAACTGCTTATACTAATGGCCTATACTATTTCTGGCCCATTCTTATTTCTCCAGGCTTGCTCTGAATATAACTAAAGCCCAAGGCCTCCTGTGATAGCCCAAGGCCCTTTCTTCACTTCCGACAGCTTTTTACTCCACTATCTTGTTGACTTACTTTCCCAAATCAGTTCTTCCCTTACTACATTCCTCTCTGCTTGTTACTCGAATCCTAATTCTGTATATTCGTTGCATTTCCTTCCCCATTTAAATCCCTTAACCACAAGGGATTATCTGGAAAACATAGGATTAAGTCGTGGTAGAACTCTCAAGCTGCTTCACTAACATCTTTGCCGTTCCACAAGAAAAGTACCATCATTCTTGCTTCATTCCCATGTTTAACCATCTTCCGCTCCAAGATCGCATGAGGTATTAACTCTTCTTCGTTGTGTAGTGTAGGTAGTGTGATTGAAACATCAAGTCTGGGACCATGGTAGCGCTTGAGCTGCGAGACGTGGAATGTCGAATGGATAGCTACATCTGGAGGTAGCTTTAATTGGTAAGCGACTGATCTCACCTTGTTTATTATTCTGTAGGGTCCGTAGTATAATGCTGTGAGCTCGTTGTAGTGTGATGCCTGAATAGATTTGCGTCGGTAGGGTTGTAGTTTGAGTAGTACCCAATCTCCAACCCTAAACTCTCTATCACTTCATGTCTTGTCCTCCACTTGTTTCATTCGTTGCTGGGCGCTTCGAAGATGAAATTTCAACAATTTCATCTGATCTTCTCGGTTGGTCAGTAGTCGGTCCACTACGGTAACCCTAGAATCCCCTAGAATGTAAGGAAGGTGTGGAGGGAGGGAGGAGGTAGCCGTACAAAACTTCGAATGGTGTGAGCTCGGCACTAGTGTGGAAGTTGGTGTTGTACCATCATTCGGCCAAAGAGAGAAATTGAGCCCATTTGGTAGGAACTTCTCCTGTAACACATCGTAAGTAGGTCTCTAGACACTTGTTGACTACTTCGGTTTGGCCATCCGTTTGGGGATGGTAAGCCGTGGACATATTCATGCTAACCCCTTGGAGCTTAAAAAATTCCTTCCAGATAATACTGACAAATAAGGGATCTCTATCAGAAGTGATAGATTCTGGTAGACCATGCAATTTGTAAATATTGTCTAGGAAGACTTAAGCTACGATAGTGGTTGTATGGGGGTAAGCTAGAGCGATGAAGTGGGCATACTTGCTCAGTCGATCTACAACAACCAGTATCACTTATTTCCCACTGGATTTAGGCATTCCTTCAATAAAATCCATACCGATTTCCTGCCAGCATTCGTTAGGAATAGATAGGGGTTGCAACAATCCAAGAGTAGCAACATTTTTGAACTTACAATGTTGGCAAGTGTCACATTCCCGTACAAATTGTCTGACATGTCTTTCCATTTTGGGCCAGTAAAACACTATGGAAAGTCATTTGTAAGTGGCGTTAGCACCCGAATGACCTCCCAAAGGACCACCATGATATAATTGGAGTAGCTTGTTCTTGAGAGTGTCGGAGGGTCCCACCACTACTCTTCCTTTCCTCCTTAGAATATGATCATCATAGGAGAAGTGCCCCACATCTTGTCCTTCTTCCAGAAGCTAGATTTTTTGTTTGTATGTTGCATCCCCAGCCAAGCTGGCTTTGATCTCGTTCAATAAGTCTAGTGCAAAAACTTGGACAGCCATTTGAGTTAGAGTAATGGAGTTCCTGCGAGAAAGTGAGTCAGCAGCAATGTTAGTGTGACCTAACTTATTTTCAATAGTGTAGTCGAGGCCAAGTAGCTTGGTGAGCCATTTCTGCTGATTAGGAGTCACCAGTCGTTGCTCAAGTAAATACTTGAGACTTTGGTGATCAGTTTTGATCACGAAATGTCGGCCTAAAAGATAATGCCTCCATTTATCTATAGCGTGTACTAGAGCCATTAGCTCACACTCATAAACTGATAAGCCCCTGTGCTTTGGTGCTAAGGATTTGCTTATGAACGCAATTGGATGTTTGTCTTGCATTAAGACAGCCCCAATACCTTCGCCACTAGCATCAGTCTCAATGACAAAGACCTTGGTGTAATCCGGTAAGCTGAGGACAGGAGAGTTAACAAGAGCATCTTTGAGTTGATCAAAAGCCAATTGAGCCTCTGGATTCCATCTAAACTGATCTTTCTTCAATAATTGTGTCAGTGGTCTAGCAATCAACCCAAATCCTTGGATAAATCTTCGATAGTAGCTTACCAATCCAAGAAAGCCACGCAACTGCTTTAAATTCTTTGGAATTGGCCACTTTACCACAGCTTCTACCTTCTTTGGATCCTTAGCAACACCATTCCTAGTGATAATATGCCCCAGATACTCAATCCGTGTGACAACAAACACACACTTGGAGCATTTAAGGAATAAACGTTCCTGCATTAGTATTTGAAAGACTGCCTTCAAATGGGTGACATGCAATTCGAGGCTATTGTTGTATACTAGGATATCGTCGAAGAATACCAACACAAACTTCCTCAAATAGGGTCTAAAGATAGCATTCATGAGCCCCTGAAAGGTAAAAGGAGCATTAGTCAAGCCAAAAGGCATGACTAGGAACTCATAGTGGCCCTCATGAGTTCAGAATGCTATCTTATATACATCACTGGGATGCATCAGGATCTGATGATACCCAGATTTGAGGTCCAATTTGCTAATATATGTTGCACCATTGATTTCATTGAACAAATCATCAATTATAGGGATAAGAAAGCGATCCTTAACTGTTTGTTTATTATGATCCCTATAGTCTACGCACATTCGCCAAGTGTTATCTTTCTTTTTAACCAATACCACTGGTGAGGCGAAGGGGCTATGGCTCGACCTAATAATACCACTCAGCATCATTTCTTTGACTATTTCCTCCAAAACGGATTTTTGTAAGGAGGAATATCTGTATGGTCGTAAACTAACTGGATTAGCCCCTTCTTGTAAGTGAATTCTATGGTTGCAATCTCTGTGGGGAGGTAATCCATGTGGTTCCTCAAATAAACCATGGAATTCTTCTAGTAAATCCAAAATTTTGGGATATTTTGTCTCAGATGAATTAAGCGAATTAGATTCATCTTCCTTGACCATCCAACTATATAACTCAATTGGCCCATTGGTACCAATCAGAATATGACTCAATTCTTGTCCTGGAATATTTTAGACAGTTTCACGTTCACCCCACAAGATACAAGGAATTCCTTTCCATACAAACTCCATTCTATGCTGTTTGAAATTCCAACTCACAGTTCCCAATGTCATCAACCATGGCATTCCCAAAATTAAATCACAGGATTGCAGTGTTAAAGTGTAAATATTAGAATCAAACTCTTTTCTTTCCATTGACTAATGGAAATTCTTGACAGCACTAGTACTATATATCTTAGTACCATCTGCTAATATAACAGCAATAGGCTCTAAGGAAGACAAAGCATTGTTTAATCCAATAGCTAGGCATTCATAAATGAAATTAGATGAACTACCTGTATCAATAAGGATATTCAAGAGTCTTTTTTCGAATTTACCTTTGATATGCATGCTGTGCTCGTTAGTACCCACCTCTCCATCCACTGCACATAAGGTCAGCTGAGAAAGTTCAGCTTCCAATTCGTCTACCGCAACCTCTTGCTCCAACTCCATTACCCCCTTCTCATCTGGAGTGACCACCAGATAGTTCAATCTTTTACTCTTACAACGGTGTCTAGGTCCAAATGGCTCATCACACTAGAAGCATTGCTTCTTTCTTCTTTTTTCTTCCAATTCCTCAGGTGTTAAGCATCTAGTAGCTCTGTTACCTCGAAAATGGGTTCCTCGGTTAGGGTTGGGAAGTAATGTGTTTGGGGTTTGGTTGATGGTTGGTTGTGGATAAGTGTTTGGTTGTGGCTAAGTGTTTGATTTAGCTGTACGGTTAGTGTTTGTGTTTAGACGGTAAGAAGAGGTATATCTAGAATTAGGGGAAAAGGTATCGATGGTGTTTTGTAAGATTTAAGGTTGTGTCTAGAGGATAACAGGGTAGCTTCTTGGAGTTTGGCAAGGGTATAGTCCTGTGTTAGTGTTTTAGGTTGAAACATTCTAATTTGGATATTGAATATCTGTTTTCAACCCAGTAAGGTAACAACTGACTAGATGTGATTCCGATAACTGAACCTGAGTGGATAGGTGTATAAATTCATCATTGTATTATTGCAGTGGTCCTACTTGCTGTAATTCTTTAAGCTTTGACATAGGGTCCTCAAAACCCTTGTCATTATACCTAGCATTCAAAGCTTTGGTAAGCTCTTCCCATGTTAATGGACCCACATCACCCCTAGCCTTAACATATGCACTGAACCACTCATAAGGCTTAGTGTCTAAGTGCATTGTCGCAATCCTCACCTTGAGGTTTTCGGGTGTTTCATCTAGGGCAAAAAACTATTCTGCCCTTGAGATCCAACTCCTAAATCCTTCTCCATCAAACATAGGAAATTCAATTTTAGTATTTCTAGTGGGTACTTGATAAGTGATTGTATGGTTTGTGTTAACCATGCCTGGCGTCATCATCAGTGAGCTTCCATTGTTACTGGATTCAGACTGAATAGTCATCTGATCATTGATGGAAACCTTGCCTTGTAATTGTTGTTTGAGAGTATCGACGGTTTGATTTTGTTTCTCAATCAATGTTTGTTGCCGCTGCAGGTTCTCTGAAAACAGCTTGATCCAACTGTCCTGCTTTTTAGATTGTTCTTTGAGAAGTTTTTCTTGCTGCTCCACTTGTTCTTTAACTACTCCTCTCAAAGCCTCCTCAATTCTTTTGAATTCACGGGTTTCCATAGCTATTTGGCTCTGATACCAAATGCAAGAGGTAGCGTAATAAGGATGAATTTAAGCTGAGTGCAGCTCAACACAATCCAAGATACTTGGATACAAGTATACTTGAAGACGCAACAGAGGAATTTGTATTTCAATATTTTTCTATATTCTCTGTATTACATTGTAAAGTATTTATAAGCTGCAATACCAGCTAATTGGTTATAACAAATTTGTAACTAGAAATATGTAATACATGTGTTGTGCTACATTTATCCGTAATTTGTTATAACAGTATTTCCCCTACAGCATGCATGTATACTAACTGCTTATACTAATGGCCTATACTATTTCTGGCCCATTCTTATTTCTCCAGGCTTGCTTTGAATATAGCTAAAGCCCAAGGCCTCCTGTGATAGCCCAAGGCCCTTTCTTCACTTCCGATAGCTTTTTACTCCACTATCTTGTTGACTTACTTTCCCAAATCAGTTCTTCCCTTACTACGTTCCTCTCTGCTTGTTACTCGAACCCTAATTCTGTATACTCGTTGCACTAATAGGAGCCGATTGGAGCACCGTCAAACTCGGATTGTCCAAAACTTCGATCCATTCCGTGTATGGGTTTCCAATGATATTTCTTATGTGCAAATTAATAAAAAACATGCATAACTAGCATTTGATTTCATAATTTTACACTCCATTTTCAAAAACTAATCATTATTAAAAATTTATTTATTTCACGTAAAATTCATATTTATTGCATGAGAAGCAATTTGATGATTATTAGTTAACTAGGATAAATATTTTAAAACTTGACATCAATTTGATATACTACTTGAATAATACGCATTCAAAGAATCCCCTACTTCAAGCAGTTGAACTTGAATAAATATTGAGATAAATTGATTGGTAAGTGGATTTGACCGTGTATATCCCCAGATTAGGGAGACAGAGGATGTACTTTTCATATATTACAATGTTATCAAAAAGGAAATTAAAAATTGAAGTACCTGTGAGCTAAGATTATCAATCAACATCATTTCCGTAATAAGTAGGCAGTATCTGCCATCTTTGATGGTTTGATAAGACTTAATCAAAATCATATATATAAAGCAACATAAAGTTAGAATGTATCATCACAGGCATAAATAAATAAAGAATTAAAGAAAGAAAGAAAGCCAAAATATGAAAGATCTAAGTGTACTTTATAAGTTAAATATAAACCTAAAGATATATACTTACATGCTTCGAATATGGCAATAAGCACTGCTAAAGGGGCAATAGCATTCCACTCGAAGTGGACCGATCAGGCTATATGGATTTGTTCGCGAACAGAGGAAACGATTCACATATAATGGTGAGTATGCAATTCCCAATTGAGTCAGCATGTTTCGAAGAGCAAACACTGTGAAACGGGACGTTAATTAAGACTGTTGATGAACCGATATAAGTCATAGTAAGATAAAGATAGAAACGTGCATATATTGTTATCATGTGATTAATAAAAAAAAAATAATAATAATGATAAAAGGGAAGTAATATTTATAATAAGAAGTCAAGTTGGCTAAGTAACTTTTAATAGCCAATAATTTTTAATTACTTGTCTACAGACTTCTCTAGACATTTCATTGCAGCTCCACAAAGCTTTTGGGAAAGGAAATTATTTGCCCATAAATGGACATTGACACAAAATATATTGTGCTCAGTGTAGTCTCATGTGTTTTCTGAGATCAAGAGATTCAAAACGCAAAAAGAATAAGGTTGAGGGGGGGAATATTTTTTAAGTTAATTAAGTGGGATTGTCGAAAATTCTCAACACACACACATATACATATATAATGAGCAGATATATAGAGCTGTGAGCATATTTATATCTTTGAAAAATTCAACAGTATTTCCCCGGCTGGGATAAATTTCAAGAAAATATTCCACATTTACACCAAAACTGCAACAGGTAGAGTAATTTATCTTCCTTAAAATAACATTTATAAGGATTTTCTATATTGTTGTAGCCTTCTTACTTTACAGCATGATATGAAAACTACAATGGAAACCATCACAGGAGATAGCATGATATGAAGCATATGCTTTTGGAGATTATATAGAGTTCAGACTATTTTCTACTTGAAGCAGTATTGCTATTGTTATGAGCTTTTATATAGTACCTAATATTGCAATTCAATCTTTCAAACAACTTTTCTATACCCTCTTCCTCTTTTTTCCTTTAATGGTGTTGAAGAATTAACGGATACTTTAAATTGGTGACATATGAAAAAACTAATGGTAATTTGCAATTGCTACTGTTTCAAGTTATTTGGATTTTCATTTAAACATTAAGGGTCTTATTGTATCATTATATTATGGTCATTCTGACATCATACTTTTATTGTTTTCAAATAGATATTTGTCAAGAAATAGATACTGATAAAAATCGAACAGTTTTATTCATAAACTAATCAAATAGATATAATATGTAGATAGGATACAGACACAATACAGATAAAAATCTGACGATCTAAACATAAATTAGAAAAATAGTGCTGATTGAAAGTAATTATAATTTAAAGCATTTTTAATTGGCGCCAAAAATTAAAAAAAAATAGTGTAACTTCTATATATTATTTAGGGGCGATTTTAAATTGCTACTTAGGAGTTAATGTAGCAGCTAATGTTGAAAAGAGATAGGCAACAGGACTTTTGCAATTTGCTAATAATGTTAAAATAGAGATTATATATTGACTTCTTAGGAGCTTGAGTGCATGTGAGATGACATAATTTTGGCATTTAATGTTTTATGTAAATGGTTTATTTGTTAAATATTGATGTTAAGAATGTGACTGAAGATCGATGGAGACTTATCCTTTTTTTATTAAGTTTGCTCCATGCATCCCTTAGAGGAGTATTTAGGCTTTCATATTTTGGTTTGGTACAATTTAATCTTTCATGTAGGCTTGGGATGTTCCTTAACTATCAAAAGTCGCAGTGCTTCACCCCACATTACGCGAAGCAACAGCATTAAAAAAGAATAAGTTAATAAATAAAATAAGCCGATGTTCCGCTAATATCATTATTCACAGAAGTAAGGAATATGCATAGATTTGCCAGTACCTTCATTGCAGTGCAATCCCGGTTGAGTTATGTTAGCTGATGAGGAACAGAAGGCGCTAAGCCCGTAATCAGCTGAACTTGCTTCCCCGCCCCCATTCAGAAGAAAACTTAGGAGCAAAAGAAGATGAAGGATTCTAATCATTTTGTGACTTCGCACATATGAGTGCTGTATCTATTTCGGGATAAAAAGAACTAATCTTCTCGCTTTCCATTTTATACTATGTTGTTTATATATATGTGTGTGTTTGAGAACTTTAGGAACCTATTAGGAGCTCATTTCCCAATGTTAAGAACCTCATATTCTGAGAATTCTTCGCATTGGGGCGGATCTTACAACTTTTTAGATCCCCTATTAAGAATTTTAAAAAATAAGTCCTACATTCATTTGTTAATTAATTAATTTATTTTTGGGTAAATGTCATAAACAGTTAGAGTTAAGCAAATGGGCTTTAACCCGTAAACCAACCTATTTAACCCGTTTTAAAAATGGGTTAAAGCTAACTTTTTTTAGCTCATTTAAAAGTGAGCTAATTTTACCCAGCCTGTTTAACCTACAAGCCAAAGTAGGCTGAACCAAAATGAGTTGGCCCACCGATTATGTAGGTTGGCTTGCTAGCCCATTTATAATATAAAAAAAAAATGTTGGGTAAATAACTATTAATGTAGTATTATTCCCAGGATTTTTATACTTGAGCTTAGACTTAAGTGTTAAATATAACAAATAATGACAATATACATCATAACATTTTTTAAAGTATATATTTATTATTTTAAACGAAATATGATATCCAATAAGTTATTTTAAAAAACTTATTCTTATATATAAATATTTAAATAATAATGAAATTAATCATTAATATATATGTAAAACCTTATAAAACTTAATTTTGTTATTATATACATCATTTTTTAATTAGCATAAATGGATTAAATGAGTCAACTTAGCCCATTTAACTCATAAAAATATATAAATGGGTTAAATGAATCAAGAAGTGGGTTGATCCATTTAAACCATTGGTCAAAGTAGACTCAGTTAGGGTCAAGAAATTTTGGCCTATTTTTAAAGCAGGCGATTTTTTTTGCCCATTTAACCTATACGCTTAAGTGTGCCTAGATGGATTGGCCTATTTAACCCACTTGCACACCTCTACAAACGATATCTAAATTTTGACCAAATATGTAACTAGATACTTAAACTTTGAAGTTGATCAACTTAATATATTAACCAATATCATGGAAGTACTGTTGGCGTGTATTAAAAGTTTTCTTAAGTACTTTCAAAGCTCAAATATTAAATTGATCAATTTTAAAATTTTGATACATTGTTACATATTTTATCAAAGTTGAAGTACCTTTTGCAATATTAATCATTTATTTTTTTTCTAAGACTAGTACTATTGCGTATAAGTATACAAAATTCATAAAAAATTAAAATTGCAAATGATCCCATATAAAGGATCCTACGGTTAAAGTGGTAAAAGTCTTGGTTAAAGTGGTAATTATAGTGCGATTCTCTTATAGTGCACTTCAAATTTGATAAATTCAGCATTTGTTGGTAAATGATTATTAAAAAAGATGTCAAAATATCAATATAGTTTTTTTAGGAGAAATAATGTGGTTTTGAGTTTGTTTTTCAGTTGATGGTTAAGTTGTTTCGTTCAATTGCTTTCTATTGTTTGATGCATTCGGATTTTTCATCGTATAACACTTTAATTTTATGAAAAAGAAAATATAATCTAAACGTCCACGTAGATTAAATAGATTTGATGAGACTCTTTTAATAATCTATCCATTAAATAAAAGCAGTGGAATCTAACTTTTTAAGAATACAGCTGTTAGTTTATCAAAATTTGAGATATCACCATCTGTTCTTAACTTCAATAAGGATACAACTATCGGCTTTTTAAAACTTGGGATATCACCGTCGCATTTAAAGTTTATCAGTGTTCTGTTCTTTAATCTAAAGATATAATTTTTTTTTATTATATTTATTTGAACTTTTACGTCTAGAAGGAAGAAAGCAACCAACGTGAATTCAGATCCGACATAATGTGAACTCTTTATTCTGGTTTTTTAATCTTTTACATTATCTGGTTTGTCCCTTTATTAGCCTGTGGATCCATAGTCCAGGTAGCCAGGGACCCAAAGTCCGAATAAAGCACATAGACAGCTTTTGACTAACCAATCCAACATTAAAGACAGTTTTAATATATTGAGGATTAAGGACTCGATTAGCTGGGTTCAAAAAGTAGCCAAATGTTAATAGCAGGATTTGATTTTATAATTCTAAATGTGTCCGACAAGATTGTTAGTTTACTCTTTCAAAAATGATAGTGGAGTTTCTTTTACCAGGAATAAGGAGAAAACGACTGTGGATAACAAAAGAAATTATGCCATTACTAATTGGTTCAAATTCGAATTACTATTTAAATAGAACACAATAGTGATCCGCTTCTGTAAACTCCGGAAACTTCCACAATATGATACAACTCTAGATTAGAGATTATGAACTAATTAGTAAACCTAGAAGATAACAAAAACTCAAGATTAGATACATAATTTAAATTTGGCCGGGTTAGGATCCATAAACTGAATAAAGAATATCTTTGACCTCAATTGATACCAAAAACGAGATTTCGTATCTTGAATTGATAATTCAAGATATGATTAAAGGAAACTTCAAATTCCAAACCCGAATCCTTGTCAAACAAATAGATTAAATGAAAAAACCTAAATATAGAGATTAAGTGACTACTTTTGTATCCAACAAAGACCTGAGACTAAAACAATGAGTAGTAATGAACCTATACTTGGACTTAAACCATAAAATTTGAGATTCCTAGTTAATAATAAACTATGTTGATAAGATTTCATAGTAGGTATCCAAATCTAAAATATATAACTAATTTAGCTTATATATCTGCAGCAATATTAAGTAATCGATCCAATATGTTTATAGTTAGAAAATGGTAACCTTAAGATAAACCATTAGAATTATAAATACACAATAAAAATATAAACTGATATATAACTCAAGATCTAGACTTCAAACAAAGATTTGAATTATACCAGTATTCAAATTAGGGTTTTCTTAAGCTCTTACAGCCTAAAACGAAAATTAACCCAACAAGCTTAGAAAACCTAAATCGCGGGAGATAAATCTTTCTTAAACAAATAATCACGTAAAATTAAAACTTAAATTTGTACTGTTTGATATACTAAACATCTTGTAGGATCCATTAAAAATATTTTTGTAAGAAAACTTACATATATTAGCTAAATTATACCCTATTAGTGTAATAAACCACCCAAAAATTTAACTAAATAATATCTAAATAATATATATATATATATATATATATATTACAAACACTTGCAGGAGATGTTTTACAAATTTTTTAGGGCTTTGATCTTCTTGAATCATGTGAGCCGAAATTTCCTCAATAATTCAACAAAAGTCAAGCAAAATCTAACTATAAACCAATCTAAACCTACCAAATCATCCTTTCATTAATGACAATACAACAAACTGATGAATTAGCAACAATTATAGGCAATTTGGATCAATTATGGAGAAGGCAACACGCAGCCGAACGTTTACATTTTTCTTTATATATACATATATCAAGAACACTTGAAGGATAAGCAAACGGATATCAACCTTTCTCAAACTTTCCAGAATTAAACCACTCCTCATTAGTAGTTAAATCAGCCTGGGAATCGGATTTAAAACGCATCAACCAACCCAGTTCGAATTTAAGAACAAAACTGCGAAAAAACGCTTTAAAAAAGCTCAAGGTAAGTTGATGCAATTCCATGTGTTTTCTTTCGAAACTAAGAATTAGGATTGACTTCTGAACATCTTAGGAACCTAACCAAGTCCATCAGAAGCTTCGAATTTCATCGAAGAGCCACGACGAAGGTGATTTTTGAAAACCCTAACCTACCTTGATGATTCGAAAAAGCTTGTAACATGTTTTTGTTTTGCTATTTTATGGAGATATTTAAGTAGTTTGATGTTATAGGAGCTCAAAGGAACCAAAAAACCGACTTCCTAACGTCAGGAATTGATCGAAATCGATCAGGTTTATCGGGGAAGACGATGAACAGTGCTTCCTGACGAACACGGGAGGGAAACACGGGACGTGTTCCACCCGTGTACCCCTCGGCGAAAATTAAAAAAAAAACGAAGTTATTTAAATTAAAGTATAAAATAATTAATGATATAAATAATTTTAGGATTATTAATATTTATTTATTTATTTTTCTGCAAAGATTATAAATAGTATTATTATTTAATAATACAATATCAGAATTTTTTTAAATGATTAAACTTAAAAATGAAATATTTTTCTAGTATTATTAAATATATATAATATTTAAATATTTAACCCATTAACATTTATAAAAAAAAGAATTTTTAGAAATATAAAATTATCCTTAATAATTAATTCAAGTATATTAAGTTTTCTAATTATAATTGTTAATATTATTAAAAAAATTTTAAAAATTTATAGTATTTTTGAAATTATCAGTTCTAAATTAATATTATATGTAAACTCAAAAATAAAACTCAAAAGTTAAGATTAAGATTATTTTAGTAATATTATTTAATAAGAACTCACAATTAGTATGGATTAAAGTGTAAAACAAATAATATAAGTATTGTTATTATAAAAAGTAATTATTTTACTTTATTTTATTTTATTGTCTTTTTCGGAATTATTATTGTTATTATTATGATTATTATTATTATTATTATTGTTATTATTGTTGTTATTATATTATTATTATTATTATTATTTGTTAATAGTTACTACTATTTTTACTATTTACAGCAAAAAAGAAAATTTTGAAAATAATTGTAATAAATCTCTTTATTAATAAATTTATTTCCATTAAGACTATATTTAATTAGTTTATAGGATAAATTTTACGAGCCTAGTGAATACTAAATATGTATTTAAATAAAAAATTGTAAACAATTAAATAACAATGGAAATCTAAATAATCCAAATTTATGAATATAGAATATCTATATTTTACAAGAAAAATTTATTAACTAAATAACGAGAAAACACATAGTTTTAGACAATGCAAATGAATTAACTAAATTGTTAAACTTCCCGAGTACCCAATGAATAGCTTTAAGTATCAAACCAAAGTTAAATCAACTTGAGATAAAGATGAATTAGTACTAAAGTATCATCCTCAAGGGACTAGTTAATAATAAAATAAAAGCCCAGCAACACATTAAGACACTTAAATATTCATAGAAGTTAGGTTATATAGTCTTGTATAATTAATGACTATATTACTCATCTCAATAGGTAACTCGGGTATTGCTGAGGACTTTCCTGACGATTACTACGACTGAATAACATGGGCAGGTGAGTAACTAAGTCTTATTACATTGGTTGTGCTTGTAGAGTTAGTGAATCTTAAATAAAAGATAATGAAAATTTGGTGTAATGTGTGGTTTGTGGAAATCGTGTGTGATACTACATTAATTGCCAATTCACTCTGTTATAAGTGACAAAAGAATTGTATATGTCTGTATTACCTATATAACATGATTGAATGTCTGTAATGCTTGATCACCATCAAATTGATTAAAAACTACTGGTACCATAAAGGAAATTTGTCATGTATTACATATTTTGCATGAATAGCATTTGAGTAAGTGGAAGCCTACTATGTGTTAATTTTTCGGATCTTTGCTAATGCTTGAATTATCTAGGCAAGAGAGCTATTAGTTAATTGCAAGATTACCTTTGTTCTGTTAATACCATAGAAACTAAATGGTAAATGAAGGACGCCGCTTATGGTATTTCATAGAATAGCTAACACTTAGTGGAGTTTCTAAGGCTAAAACTAGAAATAAATGATAAAACATGATAAGTTTAAAGAGAAAACTAAATTGAATATTATTATTTCTTGAAAGCTTAGTCTTTCCTGGGTAGGTGGATTATAGATTGTGATCCTTCAACCCCGATGAGAGGGCGTAAATCTTCATCCTGTTTGGATTCCGGGTTATCCAAGCTTATAATGTACATATGTTTGATTGATGCATTTTATATGACTGATAAATAACTTGTATGTATTATGTGGTAAGTTCTAGTTCTAGTTCTAGTTCTAGTTATTCACTAAGCTTGTGTTTTAGCTCACACTCCAATAGCCCTTTCAGGTTTACTCTATGACCCTAGCTTATTACTAGTAGAAGTATGGTCCCGGTATGAAATTAGAAGCCAGAAGCTTAAAGACTAGTATAGGATCAGAATATATGTATCTCTATTTATCTTTTGATACAGGTAACATGCATTAGAATCATTAGCTAAGGATTGTAAGGATTTATAAAGCATATGGTCCGTAATATCTTACTAATGTGATAGTTGTTTACTAATTTATGCCTTATATATATTTGTTTATCATATCGAAGCAACTAAAAGATCCTGTTTATTGAAATCATGTCATTCTTGGAAGGTAAACTAGTAATGGAAATCAAGTGTTTCTTGTTTACTATTATTAGGATACCCTCGGGGCGTGACAGCTTCAATTTAGCTCCTCAATTTTGATAAAGTGATTATATTCAATCATAAGAATGGACAATTTTATTTGTCATGCACTCTCAATTATGATTCGACCTTTTCAATTGCTTGCTATGTACATAATTGGTCCATAAATTATTGTTTACACCTTTATATATATAGCCAAAAACATTGTAATTGTAATAGGATAATTGGTCTCGTCACATATAAGACTTGTCCGACCGTATTTATAAAACTAGAGTAATTACCAAAAATTCACAAGAGTTTGTAGAATCGGAATATAGAATCGTAAGATTTTACTGCTAGTGTAAATTTTGTTAGTGATAGAATCTCTTTAAGTACTTAAATGTATTATAATATTTTGATGATAACAAAAGTTCTAAGGAATTATCATTTACGCATGCTTATAATTTGACCTTAGCATATGCATGTAAACTTATGATGATTTCAGGAGCACAAGTTGTTTTTCAAAAGTTAAATTAGAAACTAAACTTTGCTTTTTATGGAATATTGAAGATCTAACTCCATGGATTAAATATAATAGGGAATTATATTCAATCATTCCATTAAAAGTTCATTTATGATCCAATGGTGATACTTATATAAAATCACGAGTTAAATAAAAATATATAAATGATGGAATTTCTCTTGAGCTATATATGGAAAGTTTCTAGAAGGTGTTTTTGATGCGAAAGATGAAATTAATTTTTATGTGAAGTGGTGCACATATTTTCACACCCCGCCCCCACAGGCGACGGCGATGCGATGTCAAGACAGACAAACCCACCACTGGCCCCCTAGTGATAATGGCCAGCACCACCATTGTAAACCCCGGAAATTTTCCACACTAGCATATGACTCTACAATAGATTGTATGAACTAGTTAATAGACTTAGATTCCAATAAAATTCTAAGAATAGATTAATACCTAGAATTTGGTTAGATAAAGGATTTAGAAATCGAATAAAGAATTTCTTTAACCTTAGTTGATACCAAAAACAAGATTTCGTATTTTAAATGCATAATTCAAGATATGATTAAAAGAAAATCTAAATCTTAAACCCGAAACCTGATATACAAATAGGTTTAAATAGAAAAATACGAATATAGAAATTAAATGATTGTTTTTTAACTCGATAATAATTCGATATTAGAACAATGAGTAGTAATAAGCCTGTACTTAGATTTAAACCCTAAATTTAAGATTTTTAGATAGTATTAAACGATACTAATAAGATTTCATGATGAGTACCAAAACTAAATATATAATATATATATAATTTAGTCTCTATATCAAGTACAATATTAAGTAATTAATTAACTATGCTTATAGACTAGAAAATGATAACCTAAAGATAAACCGTTAGGATTATAAATATACAACGAAAACATAAACTGTTGTATAACTCAAGATCCAAAGTCCAAATAAATAATTGGATCACACATTTGTTTTAATCATGGTTTTCTTAAGCTATTGGAGGCTAAATAATAAATTGACCGAATGAGCTTAAGAAACATTAATCGTGGGAGATAAAATTTAACAAATAATTAATCACGTATATATAAAACTTAAAATTGTATTATTTGATAATCTAAGTATTTTGTATAACTCTATAAATATATTTTTTTGTACAAAAACTCTCAAATACTAGCTAAGTTATACCCGTATGACTTGTTAAATTATCCTAAAACAAAATTAAAATAATTAACTAATATATATATATATATATATATAAGTTTCGGCTGCAATTTGATGGGAAAGTTACGAGAGAAGAGAAAGTCGGATTTGATCAAATAATGCACCCAAATTAGTCAACAAAAATCAACTCTATAACCAACCATTAATTGCAAAGTAAGCCATTCATTAATGGCATGAAAACTACAGACTAAATGCAACCAAATAAGGATGGAAATTCGGAGGAAACTCAGAGGAAATACGCAGCCGCAACCTCTTCTTTCTTCCTTCTATATATATATGATTAAGTGCATTAATGAGGAAACAAACAACTCTCACTTCTCTGAAACTTTTTCACAATGAAACTACTCCTACATAGCTACCAAAACGAACTAAAAACAGAAAACAAACAGATCAAAACATCCAAATAGGAATCAAGAGAAAAACAATACCAAAAACCCTTGGATACGAGTTCAAATGTAAGTTGATGATGTTTGAATGATTTTCTTTCAATTCTAAGCATTAGGACTGACTTCTAATAATCATAGGAACATAATCAACACAAATACAAGCCTCGAATTCCATCGGATTAGCTCAACCAAGGTAAAAATTCAAAACCCTAACTATATTTTAGTAAGATCGAGATCTAAGTATATATGTTTGTAGACGTGTTAAGAATTGTTTTATGTCCATATATAAGATATATTAACACATTACAAACGATTTAATAATGTTTTTTAACGTGGAAAATTTAACGAATATGAATCGGATCATCGAGGAAGATGATGAACAGTACTAACACTGTCTCAAAGCCAGCAATGTAATCGTTCAACGCCGGCGGGTTACATGGGGATGGCTTACAGTGAACAGAAGTTACGTAAAATTTATTTTCACGTAAAATGAATATAAGCCGGCTATCTGGGAATATACGCCGACGGCGTATGACCAGCGTATGTTGGAAGCCGACAGCTTTCAAAGCTGGTGCAACCAATATGAAATAATTTGCAAAACCAAATCAATACTGGCATCTGGGTTTCAAAGCCGGCGGCTTTGAGCCGGCAGCTTTGAGCCGGCATACACCTATAAATCATTTATCAACGGTATGTCCCTTTCTTCATCGAAGTAAACTTCTAAGGGAAACTCCTAGCTCCGGTACCTGAGCTGTAGCCTGCCTTGGCCTAAGCCAAATAAATTCATGCTGCAACAAGTAAAAACTATAGGGGTAAGCTAACTAGCTTAGTGAGTGAAGACTTCCATAGCACAATTAAGACAAATCATTCAAGCAAGTGATTATTCAAGCAAGTGAAAATGCATCAAACAAATGAGTTCAACAACATATGACCAACCGAAAATCATATGTGGATGGACTTACGCCCTCCATCCCGGTTAGAAGATTAACGAATCCTGCGGTACGATGCCATTTAAGCTTACGTCAACTGAACAATATTTCGTTTTATGGATCACGATTAACCAACAATTTCATTTTATGGATCATGATTAACCACAATTTTGTTATGATCACGATTAACCAACATATTCGTTTTATGATCACGAAAAACCAAAAAATGCTAATGCTCCATCCCCGTCGTGATATGAAATAGTTCAATTATAATTGAGGTCCAATAATAGATTAATCCAATTCTTTTAGGTGGCCAAGCAATATTCGCAGACAATCAATTCTAACTCATCTCTACTCAAACAATAACTTATCATCTGGCTTCGATATATTTTACTTTCAACTTCACATATCAACAGCAGACAATTACAATACCCAACTAACCCATCATGCATAATCATTCTTTTTATCTTTACTTAGCAACTAGCGCAATTATTATCACAATCACAAGCAATAATTGAAATCGGAAGAGATACTCACTCGGCCATGGTACGCCGGTCTCTTAATAGTAGTAGTCGGGTGGTAGGGTATCATCGTGCTCAGGATCACCTACCAAATAAGAACAACCTAATAAGAATCTCATTACTTAACTAATTTAAGCTATGCATCTAAGCTAGACAAAATCGGAATTCTCGCTATTTGCAGAAGTTCCAACTTAAAACGACCATAACTTGGTCATTTTAACTCGGAATTTCATAAATTTTATATCGATTTCTGTCTAGTTCGAAAGATCTATCTATTTCTAATATTATTTTCAAGTTTTGAAGACATTAAGGTTATGGAACAGAGGGATTAGATCTGTTCTGTAACGTTTCCATTTCCGAAAAATTGTTTCGCCATTAGTAAAAATGTTTCTAGTCGATGATTCATGTATAGATGGAATATGAATGAATTCCTAATATGAATGTCATGTAATGAACTCCATATATACATGATCTTGATGATTTTTGATAATAAACCTCTAAGAACTCCTAATTATTACAAGACTTCACATTAGCCATTTCCTAAAATCCATTCTTTTCAATTTTTGCATCTCCTAGCATCTTAGGATTCTATTTCTAGAATTTACTTGTTATCTAAATAAAAACAAGTCTTTATCATCTATATTATCCAAGACCTTCATTTCTTCATGGAAATTCACATTTTTCACTTGGCAAATATGTTTTTAAACAAGCTTTTCACAAAAATCCGAATTTTGGAAATTTTCATTTCTTGCATTTTTCCTATGAGAAAACTTGTTTAATGCATCAAAATTTGAAGCTTTATCATATCTATTGTTTAAGGACTTCATTTAACTCATAAAACATGCAATCTAAGCTTGGATACTAGGTGTTTATATAGGCATTGCTCCAAATTACGAATTTAACAATTTAATCACTATCTCAAAATTTTCCATTCTAACTCCACTACTTGTTTTACATATTACTCATGCCTAAACTCATTCAAACTTATAAAAATGATCCCTTAAAGATACCTATTACATATACCCTCCATTTTTTTATGTAAAATATGAGTTTCAAAGTGGTTTTAGTGGTTTTTAAAATAGGTTTCAAAAATCTTCCGAATTTTCCATAAGACATTTCTAACAAAATCTTTTCTTTTTGAGTTCCTTATCTTCTATACATGAAGATCTATCATCTAACACATCTATATACATGCAAGGATAAGCTTTTATGATCATTAATGCATGAAAGCTCAAGATATCCACATGAACATAAATGCAAATAAAAGTATGAGTGTCTAAACACTAGATCTACCACATATAGTGCATGAACATGAATTTATGGCATGAACATAAAATTTTCATGCAAGTTCTCTACTTTACATGCATGAACAAGATGATATTCTAACAAAAACTCCTTTAAACACAAGATCTACTTCTTGTGATAGCTTGACATTCTTGTATTAGTGTTTTCTTGTCCCTAACATATGCTCCTTGGGATTTAAAGTGGAAAACACTCAAGAATGATCTTGCCATTACAAGATAATGTAGGAATAAAGCTTAGAATCATCACCTAAATGGAGATTTGGAGATGAAAAGAAGATGAAAGAAGCTTGTGGAGTGTGTGCGTGTGTGTGTGTCACGACACACTTAGGGAGAAAGGGAGGTTTTTCTTCTTTGCAAATCTTGAAAAGAGTGAAAAATGAGAAGAGAGAGAGACATAAGCTTATATATTACATGGATTAGGGTTTTAATTGAATAAAAAGGAGTAAAAATAAATCAAATGGAAGGTGAATTGGGGAGGGGTGTGCTGGCCACTGAGTGAGGAGAGAGGAGTTTGAATTTTTGATAAAATTTGTAATTTATGTAATAAAATATAATAAATGTAATAATTAATTAGGAAACAAAATTTCTTGGAAAAGAAAATTGTAATGAGTAGTTTTAAGGATGTAAGAATATGGTATGGGTAGGTGTAGTGTAGGTTGTACTTGTGAATATGGTAAATAGTAGATAAGACTCTACTTTACCAGTAGTAAATAAAATACGGGAAAAAGGCCATAACTGTAATTTTTATAGCCCGAAAAATTATAAAATTTATATTTTTGAAATCCTTATAAAATTTCGATTCTAATGAATATTCCAAAACATTTTTTTGAGTTTTTGGTCCCGGGGCACGTTTTTCCGTAATTGAGCTCAGGAATGCCCAGAATAGAAAATTTCCCGAATTTAAAACTTTCTAAGGTTTAAAATATACTCTAAAAAAATAATTCATATTCATTTACTTTATAAAACTTCTTTTGTTATGAAACCGAATGAAAGCTGGATTAGGGTTTCTAAGCTTCTTTCACTAAACTGAACTGGACTGGATTAGGGTTTCGCTTTTCGACTCCCGGCGTTTACTTAACTACTAAGAATACCGGGGTTTACAAATATAAATTCAGCATGATTAGTAAAGATTAGGATGGATTCTGTTCCTTCCCACATTTATCTTATATAACTTCTCACAATCTCATTGCATTCATAGTAGATATAATTAATTAGTTATAGTTAATTGATACATTTTGATTGCCTAAATATTAGTAAAAGCTAATATCAATCTAGTAGTTAATTTAGTCCTTGTGGGAACGATACTCAACTCACTTTATATTACTTGATCAAGACCCAGTACACTTGCTGGTAGTATCTGAAATTACATACACATTCTAATTAGATCAATGGACTTGCGCCCTCCATCCCGGGTTAGCAAATTAACGAATCCTGTGGTATGATGCCGTTTAAGCTCACGGTCAACTGAATAATAAATTCGTTTTATGGATCACGATTAACCAATATATTCGTTTTATGGATCACGAAAAACTAACAAATGCTAATGCTCCATCCCTATCGTGATATGAATGAGTTCAAGTTTATAATTGAGGTCTAATAATCGATTAATCCAATTCTTTTAGGTGACCAAGCAGTATTCGTAGACAACCAATTCTAGCTCCTCTCTATACAAGCAATGAATTATCACCTGGCTTTGATATTCTTTAATTTCATCTTCGCATATCAACTGCAGCCAAATATAATTCCTAAATAACCCCATCATGCATATTCATTTTTGTCTTTCCCTAGCAACTAGTGCAACTATCATTATAATCACAAGCAATAATTGAAATTGGAAGTAATACTCACTCGGCCATGGTATGCCGGTCTCTTAGTAATAGTAGTTGGGTGGTAGGGATTTGTCGTTCTTAGGATCACCTACCAAGTAAGAGTACCCTACTGAGAACTTCATCACTCAACTAATTTCAACTATGCATCTAAACCAAGTAAAATCGTGATTCTCGCTATTTGCGGAAGTTCCAACTTAAAACGGCCATAACTTGGTCATTTTAACTCGGAATTTCACAAATTTTATACTGATTTCTATCTAATTCGAAAGATCTATCTATTTCTAACATTATTTCCGAGTTTTGAAATCATTAGGTCATAGAACAGAGGGATCAGATCTGATCAGTAACAGTTTCCAATTCCAAAAAATAGTTTTGTAAAAGTTTGGGATGTTTCTATTTGATGAATCAAGTATAAATGAAATATGAATGATTTCCTAACATGAATGACATGAGATGAGCTTAATGTATGCATGATCTTAATTATTTTTTCTTAAAGAAAATTTTATAACTTTTTATTTTGCAAGACCATAATAACAACTACTTATGAAAAGTCTAGTTTTCTAACTTTGATCATTTTCATTTGTTTTGGATTTATTACTTAAGATAATATAATTATTTTTGTGAAAATTGTGTCTTCATTATATTTATTACTTATGACTTTCATTTCTACATAAAAATTTCCATTTTGCACTTTGTAAACATGTTTTCAAGTGGGGTTGATTCCAAAATCCGAATTTTAGAAAATCCATCTCTTGCATGTTTCCTTTAAGAAAACTTGTGTAATGCATCAGAATTTAAAGCTTTACTATAGCCCTTACCTAAGGACCTCATTAACACATAAAACATTCATTTTTAGCTTGAATACTAGGTTTAACATAGGCATCATTCAAAGTTACGAATTTAACAATTGAACACTAACTCAAAATTTTCCATCTTAATTCCACTGCTTGTTTTACACATTACTATATCCAAACTCATTTCAACTTATAAAAATCAGTACTTAATGATACCTATTATTTATACCTTCATTTTTCATGTAAAATATGAGTTTCAAAGTGTTTCAAGGTTTCAAAATAGTCTAAAAAATCAAACTAATTTCCCTTTGAACCTTTCTAACAAAAACTTTTCTTTTCAAGTTCCTTGTCTTATGTTCATAAAAATCTACCAACTATCACATTTATATATGCAAGACCAAGCTTTTATGAACATTAATGCATGAAGATACAAAATTTTCATATGAACGTGAATGTTAAAAAAATGAGTGTCTAAATACTTCTACAACTTATAGTGCATGAAGATGAGTTTAAAGACATGAACATATATTTTTCATGCAAGATCTCTACTTTTATATACATGAACATAATAATACTTCAAGAAAAGCTTATTAAATAGAAGATCTACTCTTGTAATGGCTTGAGATTCATGTATTAATGTTTTCTTATCCCTAACATTTGCTCATTGGGATTTTAAGGTGAAAACACACAAGAATACTCTTTCCATTGCAAGATTAAGTAGTAACAAAGCTTGAAATCATCACCTAAAAGAAGTTTTAGAGAAGAAAGAAGAAATGAACTTGTGAGTGGATGTGTGTGTGTGTGTGTGGTTCAAGGCAACAAAGGGAAGGAAAGGAGAGTTTTTTCTCTTTTCAAAATTTTTGGAAGAGTGATAATGAAGAAGAGAGTGAAAATGAGTTTATATATTAAGTGAATTAGGGTTTAATTGTATTAAAAGAAGTAAAAATAAAACAAATAGAGGGAAAGAAGAGGGGGGTTGCGCCGACCAAGCAAGGGAGAGAGAGAGAGAGTTGAAATTTGTTAAATTTGAAATTTAAGTAATAAATGTAATAATTAAGTAAGAAAAAAAATTTTCTTGGAAAAGAAAATATAATGAGTAGTTGTAAGGATGTAAGAATAGGGTATGAGTAGTGTGTAGTGTAGGTTGTACTTGTGAATAGTGGCAAATAGTAGACAAGACATCTACTTTACCAGTAGTAAAGAAAATACGGAAAAAGCTCTAACTGTAATTTTTATAGCCCGAAAAATTATAAAATTTATAATTTTGGAATCCTTAAAAAATTTCAGTTCTAAGGAGTATTTCGGAATATTTTTTTGAGTTTCTAGTCCCAGGGCTCATTTTTCCATAATGGAGCTCGGGAAAGCTCGGAATAGAAATTTTTCTGAAATTAAAACTTTTTAAGGTTTGAAATATACTTTAAAAAGATAATTCATATTAATTTATTTTATAAAACTTCTTTTGTTATGAAAACGAAGAAAAGCCAGATATAAGGTTTCTAAGCTTCTCTCGCTAAGCTTGAACTAAACTGATTTAGGGTTTCGTTCTCCGGTTTCCGAAGTTTATTCGATTGCTAGGAAAACTGGGGTATACATTATAAGAATAATAAAGATGTGTAATGAATAATAGCAAATAGTACCAAAAGACTAGCTAATCACAGGTAGTAATGAAATATAAATAAAATCGCAAAAAGTCAGGTAATTCTAGTTATCGAAAAATTATAAAACTGATATTTTAAAGATCCTTATAAAAATATGAGTCTAACTGTATTAACAATATATATTTAATATTTCAAATGCCGGGGCATGCTTTTCGAAGCCTGTACCCGATCGGGTTCGAAATAGATCGAAAATTCGTTAATATCATCTTTTAGAGCATCCTAGAATTAATACGAACCAACCAAACCTTTTTCTCTCATTCCGACTCCCTGGTTTAGGAATACGGAATTGCCGAATCTAGGCTACGGGGTTTCTTGGGAGTTTTGTGGACTAAAGTTTTCCGATTGACTTTCCGATTGATACATTTGCCAATTTGGAAACTGATATTTTATGTTTATACAATTTTGTTTGATTTGAGAATATGTATTAAGTTTTATCTTCGTAGGTATTTAATATCTCTTAACGTTCTCAAAATTCTGAAATTTGGTTTTCATACCTGAAGGTCTATCGTTACTCACTGCTGTTTAATAATTTGTTTTTAGGTATTATACTACCCACTTTCGCAAGTCAGGGTTAAGCATAGAATTTGTCATGCATGGCGGTTTTGGATTTGGAAACTATTAAGTTCTTAGGTTACTTCTACGAATTTTCTCTTCGTCCAAGATTAAGAAAATTTCTAGATTTGTTCAAGACTTCGAGCTAGTTGAAGTTCGGTTTTAATTGGGAGTCATTTTCAAAGATTATTTTAAAGGTGCTCATTTTGGAATTACTTACTGAAATTTTTCGGAGCTTACAATTCTAATATTAACACGAGCCAATCTACACTTCCCACTCATATTTTGACTTCTTGGTTTGCGGACACGGGTTTGTCCAATCTAAACTGCTAGGGTTTTTTGAGATTTTATTGAATTAGGATTTCCGGTTGACCTTCTGATTTAGGGTTTTACTTTGGAGTTAACTCGTTTCTATTCTTCTGAGGTTTCATTTTTGGCATTGCCGGATATAGGGTTTCCAGTTTCGATTGGTACAGAGGCGTTCATATAAGGTTTCAATTTTTGGTTTTAAGTTTTTTGAAATCGAACTCAGGTTTGCTAAGAAATCGAGCGTTTATAGTTAAGTCCCCGGTATATTGGTCCATTCGATGTACTTAAACGAGTTGGAGTGTTGGCATATCGCCTTGCTTTACCACCAAATTTGTCTGGAGTACACAATATTTTTCATGTCTCTGTTCTTCGAAAGCATATATCCAACTTGGATTAAGTTGTGGAATTGGAACTGGTGTTGTAGAAAGAGAACTTCACTTATGAAGAACATCCTATGTAGATTATAGACCAAAAGTTTTAAATGTTGAGAAATAAGGAAATCAAACATGTGGAGGTTCTTTAGAGGAATCACTCGCATGAGGAAGTAACTTGGGAGGTAGAAAACGAGATGCGACAAAAATACTCCAGTTTGTTTGAAGGATCTGGTACATTTTTCAAGTTTTGAGGACAAAACTTTCTTTAAGGGGGAGGTTGTAAACCCCTGATTTTTAGGACAATTTCAAGCTTAAACCCTAAGCCGGGAAGTCAACTGGAAACCCTAGGTTACCAAATCCCTAGGAAACCCTAGCAGTTTAGATCCGGCAACCCCGTGTTCTTAAACCAAAGAGTTGAAATATGAGTAGAGAGTGTAGATTGGTTCGTATTAATGTTAAGATGCTTAAAAATATCATATTAGTGAATTTTCGACCTATTTCGAACCCGATCAGATATAGATTTTGAAAAGCGTGTTCCGGGGCTCGAGATACTAAAAATATGTTATTAGTACCACTAGATTCATAATTTCATAAGATTTTCAAATATATCAGTTATATAATTTTTCGGGTTACAAAAGTTACGGTTATAGCTTTTTTATTGTATTTTTACAACTCCAGGTAATTTAATTCTCTAATCTACTTTTTTATTTCTAATCACACTATTCACAAGTACAACCACCCATACCCTATTCTTATATCCTTACAACCTTTACTTATAATATTAAATCATTTTCCTTACATTGACTTTTCCGATACATTTTATTATATAATATACTTTTAAAATTTGAATTTTAATGTACAAAATTATCACACATCTCTCTCTCTCTTCCTTAGTGAATCGATGCCCCTCCTTCTTTTCTCCCTCTCAATTTGCTTTATTTATTCTTTCTTTTATTACACAAACCCTAATCTATTCCATAATAAATATTTCTTTATACCTTTCACTTTTCATTTTCTCTCTAAAACAAACCTTTGCAAATTTTTTTTTTCTCTCCTCTTCCTATCATTGCCGTGAGCCCCCTTCCGTCTAGCGCACACACACACACTTTTCTTCAAGATTTCTTACTCCACACATTAAATAGGTAATAGACTACACCCTACCACATTAAAAACATGTAATGGCAAGATCATACATGTGTGATTCAACTCAAAATGCCCATGAGCTTTATGCTAGGGATGTGAAACACTTACACATGAGATCCTTGCCATCACAATGTTGTAGATCTTGTTGTTTAAGGTATTTTTGCTATTATTATTGTCATGCCCTGAGGGTACCCTAGTAGAAGAAGACAAGTCTCACTTAAATACTCTCACTAGATTACCTTCAGAGAATGACAGGTTTTCAAAGCAATAGGATTTTTTAGTTGCTTGATAAGAAATGATAAATACATGTAAGAAATAAATTAGTGAATAACTGCTATCTTAAACATAAGCATTACAGATCTATTACAAACCAAGTAGTCTTCCTGAAGTTCACAACTGATACATTAGCATTAACTAATCTATTCTAAGAAAACATAACCATTATTCCCAAATATGACCATAGACTTCCAGGTTCTAAGCTCTTACCAGAGCCATACTCCTGGAAGTGACTAATCAGGGTCGTAGGGTAAACCTGAAAGGACTGTTGGAGTATGAGCGAAACCACAACTCAGTGAATAACAAGACATATCATACATCACATAAGTTATTAGAAAATCATATGTAATGCAAGCACTTAATCATATGCACAGATACAAGCTTGGATGATCTAGAATCTAAACAGGAAAAAGATTTACACCCTCTTTTTCAGGGTTGAAGAACCATTACTCCATGACCCACCTGCCTAGGAGAGACTAAGTTTACAGGAAAATCAACAATTTCTCGTTTTAGAGTTATCACTTTTAATATAATCAATTAAACTAACCATTTCCTGTATCCACCTTAGAAACTCCCTAAGTATTAATCATTTCAAAATGATACTACGGGCGGCGTTCTTCTTTACCACTTAGTTCCCGTAGAACCAATGAAACAAAGAAAACCTTGGAAGATCTATCACATTAGAACAACCAAACGTTAATAGAGAACCGAAATATTAATACGTAGCAGGCTGTCATCCCTTTATATATATGTAATAATGCAGTTCGTGCAATGCATGATCAAATTATTTTATTAAGTCAATAGTTCTTATTCAATTTCATGGTGACCATACATTACACACAATCATCATCATACTACTTCACAACATCAAATCATTGCATTATCACTTTTGTAAGGATAGATTAACAATCATACAATCAGATCACAACATACTTTCAACAAAAAATTCGTTTGATTATCTTTGCATTATATATTCAACTACTTACAAGCATAAATAGTACAATATGACTGAATTACTCACCTGCTCATACTGACTCAATCGTAATAATCAGTTGGAAGATCTTCTAGGGTATCAAAGTCACCTATTAAGATAATTAAAGTATTCATCAATATAATATAGATTATATAACTAAATTTCTATACGTGGCTAGTGTCCTAAACTTGATATTTATCAAGCTTTGGTAGTGACTAATACTAATTTTATGTTATTCTATACTGAACTCAATGTAGAAAATTATATTTATTTATTGTTACTTATATCTTATCCAATATTGTTTCTTCTTCCTTGTTTGGGTCTTCATCCAAGTGAAGTATTCTAACTTTTGGACTTGGGGTCATTGCAACATAAAACTCCATTTCCTTATTATTTCTTTCTTGCCTCCTCCTTTGGGCATTTTCTACCATCCATGCTCTTTGTAGCAATCCTTGGTAACTCTTGATATCAAATTCTTCCCATCAAGTCTGAAGATCTTCTTTTAAACCATTCAGAAACACTTGTCTTTTGAGTTCCTTACTTTGTTTACATGATTCCAGAGCATATTTCAACAATCTACTGAACTTGTTTTCATACTATTCCACACTACGATCTTCTTGTGAGATATTGAGGAAGTCTGCACTATACTGGACTCTTAAGCTCCTGGGGAAATATTTATCCAAAAACTCATATTTAAATATCTCCCATGTAACCGGATGCATCAACTCTCTTTCCTTAGATTCCCACCATACTTAGGCATGTAAGCGGAGCATATAGGTCCCATAATTGACTCTCAAAGGGTGTGGTACCTCAAAAGCATTAAAGAACCTCTTAATGTGTGCTAACCAATCCTCTACTTCATCTAGTTTTTCGAAAGCTCCGTCGAAATACTGGTTACACTTTATGAAGCATGGTAAGAGACTTTGGTGGAATTGAGGCGATGGTAGCTTGTCTTGCATCACTTCTTGCACATGTCTTATAGGTATAGATGTTGAACTGGCTTGAGTCTATTGCATGCAATTTCTTATCTGACTAGCAAGCCGTTCAATCTTGATTGAAACATCTCCCCCTTGGTTAAGTAGGTCAGGTATCGTTCGGTTCTTGGGTCCTAAAGGAGTCATGAACGGTTCTTGTTGTGGTTGATTATGTCTCCTACAATTTTATTAAGCTCGGGTAAAAATTCTAAATCTTTTATCACGTTGTAGGCATTCAAAAAGACTTAAAGAAACTTATCGGAAATACAAAACGTGGAAATGTGGAAATAAAAAAATACATAATAAATATTGAAATTCTATTGAAATCAAAATCAATAAAAGGAACTTCATGATATCCAAAACGAAATACATGAAATCAAGAGAAGATATAAGTCTTCCATTACAAAAGTTCAAAGAAAGGATGCAAAACATATATTGAAGTCAATTCATGGACTAGACGATAAACCCCAACATCAGTTTACATTTTCAAAACATCTTTGTTCTTTTTACTCAAAAGTTATTTGTTCCTAACTAACGCTCATTAAGAGATCTATTGCTATTTATAGGAGACTGACTTCTTCCAAACAAGGGCAGCTATCCACTTATTAGTTCTTTTGGGGGCATCTACTCGCCCGGTGTACCGGTTGTTTGTAGATGAAACACTTTAGGGTTTTCTTTCTTGGATAGTCCATAATCTTATGCTCGGAATCCCCACAGAGGTAACACTCGTGCTTTAGCTGTGGATACTGTTTTAGATAATGACCTTCCTTGCACTTCCAGCAATGGATCTAATGCCTCTTAAAAGGTTCATTCTTAACAGATAGGCTAGTTGTCTTAGACCTCCTGACTTTGGAGCTTGAACTAGCCATAGAAGGAGTCTCAATTCCTTGCATTGTCACTTGGTGGGGTCCTTCCACCTGAACATGCACATTCCTGATAAGCACTTGTTGCAGGAGGAGCTTTTGTGCATCCACCAAACATCCTAGAAGGTCTATGACTTGCTGCATGTTCTCCTTAGGTAGTCTCCTAGAAACAGGACGAAACGGTCACATTAGCCTAGTTATACTACACATAAGTTGCCTATGGTTTAGAAAAAGAGTTATAACTTTTATTTTTTTTTAAACTCATTTATTTAGAAAAACGGTGAAAGCGCGCAGTTAATCCTTCCTACCTAGTGGTCTATAGTCAAAGGGTAATCTACTATTTCTATTATTAGCTTGAACCAAGAGTCGGTAGGGTCACTTACTCCTATATTTTGCACTTGCTAGAATAGATTCGATCGTCCCCTCAAACATTTTCAATCTTCCTTCCCTATATTTTTGTTTCTATGTTCTCCAGAAGTCTCAAAGATAGAATTCAAATCTTTAATATTCAAAAGTCATACCTTAAAGGTCATAGACCTAAATCTAGTTTCTTCTTTACTTAAGGGTTATCTATCACTTACCTATCCATTCCTAAGATTGTATCTTAACATTCTATTCTCCTAAAGTCTTCCCACCTAATTCCCAAAACCTTGTCGCTCTGATACCAATTAAATTGTCACGCCCCGAAAGGCACCCTAAACATGGTAGTCCGCCATACATAATATTAAAGCCTAGGAATGACTGCCTCAGTCACGCGAAGGCTTCCATACTATGTATAAGGCGTCTAACACATGGAGGAAATACATCGGAGTGATACATTCTGTATTGATACAACTTAAGTAGCAATGTAAAGGAAATACAATTCACTATACTTCAATTATAATTCATCCAAAGATTTCACTACATAACTATTACAAAGCAATTCACAAGACCTAGGTAATATCTTCAAGTATTCTTACTTCCTGCTGCAATCCCGAAGTCATACTCCGCTCTAACCATCTCGGTCCCCTCGTAGCATTCTTGAGTTAATCTGTTCATTCAAATATCTATTAGGGTATAAGCTAAACTAGCTTAGTAAGAGTTCCCTTAATTTCGTACCATAACATGCAAGTTATAAATCATCCATATGCTATGCATGAACAAACACATGAGTAGACAATTATGTATGGGTATCCAGAACCCATACACAGAGTGGATTTACACCCTCCATATCTAGGGTTAGGGATGGTACTGAAAGTCTACACAACTGCTGCTAGTCTCCAACCCCCAGGCTCATAGCACTCGACTCAGCTGGGCTCATACGTGTGCATCCCCGTGTGCCTTAGTTCCCTATGAATGAACTCTGATACCAGGTCTCATTCACCAAACGAGTCCTCGACCATATCGATCGACCTGCATAGGAGTAGCATGCTACCAAATGCAACTTGTCTGATGCGATGCAAGACCAATTTATTTTTGCTTATGTCAAATTATTCATACATTCTTTAGAGTGACCAACCAATATCATATGCATAAACAGAAATAATATAAGTAGTGCAGTTATCCAATCGAATCATGGTTTCGATATGCTTTAGCATTCTTTGGCATACATACATCAAAGTCTCATCGATTATCTCATCCCCATTCATATCGGCTTTTACCTTATTCCTATAATTCTAATGCAACTAGCTATAAGCATAAACAAGGTAACAAAATAAGATCAAAGCTCGCATGTCCATTGGACTCTGGTATTTTAATAGTAATAGTCGGGTGGCAACGAATCCTCGAAAGCAAAGACACCTAAGGAAAGAAATACCCAAATGAGTATTTCAACTCAAAACTAATCCACTCTATCTCATACAAATTATCAAATTTGTAACTCTCATCCTAAGCGGGAATTCCAACTTAAAACGGCCATAACTTGTTCATTTTAACTTGGAATTTAGAAAATTATATATCGATTTCTATCTACTTCGAAAGATCTATCTAATTCTAATATCATATTTAAGTTTTGAAAACTTTGAAGCTTCGAAAAGATCTGATCAGTTCATATCAATAGCGAAAACCACTTTAGAAAATTTATTTTGTGAAAGTTCATGAAGTTTCTACTATCTAAAGCAAGCGTACATGCAATATGAACAAGCTACTATCATAAATTATATGTCATAAGATATATATATATATATATATATACATGTTCTTGGTGATATTAAATAAAATAATTTTTTAGAAAACTTTTTCTTTGTAAGACTTTATGAAAAATCAACATAGAAAGGCTAATATTGTATTCTTGACAATCCCCACTTCTTTTTAGAAAAATTCTTTGATAAAATTTATTTATTCTTGTTAAAATTAAGCGTTCATTATGTATATTCCTTAAGGCCTTTGTTTTTCAATAAAAATTTCCATTTTACACTTTGTAAACATGTTTTTAAATATGATTCGTCCCAAAATCCGAATTTTGTAAGAATTGTTTCTGTGGTGATTTCTTTAAATAAAAATCATTTGATACTTAGAAAATTAAGGCTCAACCATACCTAGCCACTAAGGACTTTATTTCTTCAATAAAACTTCTATTTTTAGTTTGGAAAGTAAGTGTTTTCATGCCATTACTCCATTATTACAGATTTCTTAAAATGACAAACAACTTAAATTTTCCTACTTTATTTCTACTCCTTGTTCTACATATTTTTCTTAGCAAAACCCATCTTAACTTATAAAAATTATTGCTTAATGATATCAATGACCTATACTCTTCATTTTTCATATAAACCACAAGTTTTGGAGTTAATAAAAGGGTTTTTAAGGCAAGGTCTTGAAACCATCCGAATTTCACAAAGTTAGGACAAAACTCAAATTTTATATTTTGTAATCTCTTCCTATTTTGAGAATCTTTACTAGTAGATCTACCATTTACTTATCAAAAACATCTCCTATTGATACCTATTTCATAAGCCTTTCATTTTTTTAAACAAATCCTTTAAATTTATGTTTTGAAAATGGGTTTTTAAAATTGGTCTTGGTTGAGATTCAAATTTATAAAATTTATTTTTGGACATATCTTTTGATAAAACTTGTCTAAACTTATGAAAATTCTCCCCTTACATATCCTATCCTAAGAGCCTTCCATATTGTAACCCCTTAAATCAAAGGCCTCTACAACCCACCACGTGTCCTCTCTTCAAAGATACACGCCAAGGCTATTACTAAACCACAATAGATAGAACATCATCAAAACTCTCCAAAATAAACATCTTCAATTTCATAAAAGTTGTTCCACTACATAATCTGATAAATAAAGATATCTAAAAAAATATAAGAACATAAAAAGTCTTTACAAATAAAACTTCTAATGAAACTAATCCATCAAAATAAAGTCTCTACTAAAATAAAAGTACTCATAAACGTCTCCATCCAAATCCCTAATGATCAGCTGGATGGTCATCTGTACTATCGTGCTCCTCGTCATCAACATATACATCATATCCCGACAAATCATATATAATAGGATCATATTCTGCACCCGTAAAAATAAAGGTTTGAGCACAAAGGCCCAGTACATCTAAACCACAAGCACATGCACATGATCATACATAAAACAATATCACATACAACTTATAATTTCTAATGCAACAAGCACAAATTAATTTATCTTTTCATTAGCCTGCAACCAACACAGTTTAGGAATAATCATGATATAAACCCAAACCCGAAATAACTCAGATTCTGAAACACATATTATAATATATACATATATAAATTTTGCATGCCCAGCCAAAGCTCGAAAGCACGACTCCTAATCTACCAGAATCATCTCCAAGCACGAATCCACTCTGGACAACCTCTCACAAGGATCATCAGGTTGTCTCACTAGAGATCACCCTCCACCATGGCCTTGCCATGAGTTCTACTCTAGTCGAAACCACTCACAACCAACACTCAATTTCAATTAAGGTCGTATATTCGTTAATCAGGTTATAAATTCTAAACCTATCACGTACAAGCAGTAAACAAGGTAAGGACGTACCTGGATTTGCTTTCAATTCAAATCTACTTAGCAGAAACTTTAATTGAAATGGAAGCCTAATCTCACAATACTCCTGTTAATTTTGTTTTTACTTCACAGAAACCTTAACATCAATTACTCCTCAAATTTTCCTTGATCTCTACAATCCTAGAACTTGCAGATCTCGATTTGAAACAAAAACCCTAAATCAATCAATCTCCTAATCACAATCAATTTATTCCCAATTACTATAACTTCCAAATTATCATATTCTTATAATCATCAAATCCTAAAAATCACAAAACACTAAGAAAGATCTTACCTTTTTCTTCGAATTGAAACTATACAAATCTTCAAATCTAAACTTAAGGTTTCTTCAAACTCTTATAGATCCTGAATCTCCTAGGTTTGATAATCAAAACCTTTTGATTTCCCAAAACCAGATCTTCAAAAGAATTGCAGGGTTTCTCCAATGAATTCTCTATAGTGTTTCCTTACAAATAGATAGATAGATCTTAAAGATTTAATCGGTTTTTAGATATGAAAAGATTGAGAGGAAAACATTACCAAGACGTTTTTTTTCTTGCTCTGCGTAAAGCTTCCGAAAGCTCAAACAAAGGAATAGAAAACTAGCTAAATGTAAATCCCCGAAATTTTTGGATTCAAATTATAGTTTAAAACCTAATCGGAAGTCAACCGGATTTTCGAGAGTCAACAAAACCCTAGTTTACCGAAACCGCTTAAGTCCGGCATTGCCGTTTTCTCTAGCCCTAGAAAACGAAGTGGGAATAATTAGCTATAATGGTTCGTAATAGCTATAGATTGTATAAAAATATTAGTTGTACAAAATTCGAGTGTCCTTAGAACCCGATCGGACACAGTTCTCGAAAAACATGTCCCGAAGCTCGGAATAGGAAAAATATTCCGAATATACTGTTAGACTCATAAAAATATAAGATTTTCAAAAATATCAATTTCGTAATTTTTCGATAGCTAAAAATATCAGATATCGCATTTATACGCGTATTTTCTTACTACTGGCATTTAATTGTCATGTGTACCTTTATATTACACTATTTTCTACACTATTCATCTATCCCTATTTTTACAATCTACTCTTACAACCCATACACCTATTTCTTATACATTTTCATTTCCAATACAATTTCACATATTTCATTTCTTACTTTTAATTAACAAAATAACAAAAATATTTAATTTTTCTCTCTCTTTTTCCCAAAAATAGCACCGGCCCTCCCTCTTCTCTATCCAATTTGATTTATTTTTACTTTATTTAATTAACACAAATTATCTCCCACATTTTCCTATAAATACCCCCTCATACCTTCACTTCTTTCACACTTCTTCTACACTAAAGTTACCATACTCAAATCTCTCTCAAAATTTCTCCAAGAAGTCTCTTACAAGAAGTTCCCTTCTTCTTCTTTCTTTAGGTAATATGCCTTCAAGAAATTCCTATGTTCATCTACTTAGTATGAACTTAGTGTGTGTTTTCTAAAACCATGAAGGTTAAGAAAGCAACAATAGGTTCATACTTTGTTTTTGTTCATAATCTTAACTCCTTTATGTTCTTTTATGTTCATTACTATCTAATATATCTATATAGCTATATATAATATTTAGAGCATATAAGCTCATTGTCTTGTAATTTATTTACCTTTCATGCAATTTATTTCCTTGCAATTTATTTAATTTCAAGTTGTTTTTAAGACATTTTTCTAGTCTTAGACTTATCCTCATCAAGTCAAAACATTTTCTTTTCTTTTCGACTAGTCTTTTCTTAGTCCCGGGATACCTTGATGGAGCTAGGGTCCTAATACTTGATTTATTTCTTTATATGCTTATTTTTTTAAGTTATTATGTTCTTTTTATATTTTCATAGCTTATGATTCATATTCATGCATGAACATAATGGTTTTGTCTCAACAAAATAAATGAAGGAAATGTTTTCTTAAACTAAAAATTCTTTTCTAAAGACCAAAATGTAGAGATTAAGTTTCTTAAAAACTCATAAACATGCCTAGAAATGATTTTTCTTAAATAAACAAAAAGGTTCTCTAAGAATTTATTTTTCATCAAGTATTAGAAGTTCTTTCGGAATAATCACAAGAAACTAAAATATTCATTTATGAAATTGTTATTACTTTTAAAAGTTGCTGGAATCTAAGCTTAGAAAAATAAAAATCATTCTTTAGAAATTTAGAACAATTACAAGAAATTAAATTTAGAAAAAGAAATACTCATTTCAAGTAACTCAAAATCTTTTCAAAATAAAATGAATATTTCAAAAATTCTCAAGTTCAAAATCATTCAAGACTTTACTTTTTCATAAATTGAGACAACTTTATTTACTTTATACATTTGTTATAAGTCATTATATATATGTATATACCTTTCAAAAGCTTATAAAATATTTGAAAAATCTATCTCTTCAAGTGAACTTTATTTTAAAAAGAGGAACTCAAGTTTTTACAAATTCGTGGTAAATCTAGTCGCTGCCTTTTCGGGACCCAAACGACTTAGTTTTATGAAAATAAGCTTAGAAATGTGTAGATATTTTTGAGTAGGTAGAAAACGATATATTATACGCGAAATTCCGAGTTAAAATGAGCAAGTTATAACCATTTTAATTTGGAATTTCCTCGTATATGATTTACCGTGATTTTTAGAAAAGTTTAGAATCTTCAAGAAGAGAAACTTCATGAAATACTCATTTTGAGTATTCTTCTTGATTAGATAATCTTGAAGAGGATTGTTCCTATCCCGAAGATTACTACGATTAGTAGAAATCACGAACGACTCATCCATTTCAAGAAAGGTGTCATCATGGCCGAGTGAGTTTACTCCTAGTTATTTTTAATACTCTTGATGGTGCTTGTAAAATTAGTTGCATTAGAATTTAGGCAAAATCAAAGGAAGTGTATGATAATATGTTGAAAGAATACTAAGTATATCGAAACTCGATTTTTTTGTAATAAAGTTGTATGTACATTAATATCTTGAAGTATTTGAAATTGGTTGATCACTTGAAAGTAGTTAAATGTAACTACTAGACTTTAATTAAGAAATTATTCATGCACTCATATTGAGTCATATTCATTCACTACTATACAATTGTGGGACAAGTGTATAATAGTGGTGGTGGCAGAACCGGTATATCATGTAATGCGAGTAGAGCCATAAAAACTACAAAAATTAGTGGCTAGAGGAGCCTGTAATAACTATAAGTTTTTGATGCGTATAGGAGCCTTAAGAACTATAAAATTAAACCCCTATTCTCAGTACTAGAAACCCCGAGTCGGAAGCGAAACGCTAATTCACCAGTTGAGTCTAGTGAGTGAAGCCTAGGAACTCTAAATCCGCTTTCCTTTGGTTTCATATAAAAATAAATAATAAGTAAATGAATTTGAATTATTGTTCCCAAAGTACATTTCAAACCTTTGAAAGTTTTAAATTCGGGAATTTTTCAATCTGGGCCTTCCCGAGCCCATTACGGAAAAGCTGCCCCGGACCACGGATTCAGAAAATGTTTCGGAATATTCATTAGAACCGTAATTTTTATAAGGATTCCAAAAATATCAATTTTTATAATTTTCCGAGCTATAAAAATTACAGTTATAGCTTTTCCCGTGTTTTCGGTACAACCGGTAAAGTAATGTCTTGTCTACTATCCAAGTACAACCTACACTACACACTATCCATACCCTATTCTTACATCCTACAACTACTCATTTTAATTTTTTTTCCAAGAAAATTTGTCTCTTAATAATATTACATTTATTACAATTTCATTTACTAAATTTACAAATATCAATTTTTAAAACACACACACACACACATGCATGATGGCCGGCGCCCCCCCCTTGTTTTCCTCTTCATTAATTATTTTTACTCCATTTTGTAAATAAACCCTAATTTACTTCATATATATAATTTATACTCTCTCTCTTCTCATTTCTTCTCATTTTAACTTTGAAAAAGTAAAAACCTCTCTTCTCTCCCTCCTTGTGCCAAGCACTCCTCTCCCCTCCCTCTCCCTCTCACCACTTCAACTTGTTTTCTTCTTCATTTCCATCTCAAGACTCCATTGGTATGATGATTTAAGTCTTATTCTTCCTAGATCTTGTAATGGCAAGACTATATCTTGTGTGTTTCCTTATTAAATCCCAATGAGCTCATGCTAGGGACATGGAAACACATGAACAAGAATGTCAAGCCATCACAAGACATGGATCTAATGTTTAGATGTGTTTTTGTTAAGATCTCATCTTGTTCATGCATGTAAAGTAGTGATCTTGTACATATATTGTTGTTCATGCCATGAGATCCATGCTTTATATATCATATGTAGTAGATTTAAGGTTTAGACATTCACAACTTCATGTACATGCATGATCATAGGTTCATTTTGTTTTATATGCTTTGATGATCATAAGAATGAAGTCTTGTTCATGTATAGAGATGTTAGATAGTAGATCTTCACATATAGAAGGCAAGAACATTGAAAAAGGAAGGACTTTGTCAAATATGAAAAGTCGAAAATTCGGATGAAATGGAAACCCTACCTTAAAGACCCCCAAAATCAACTTTAAACTCATATTTCACAAGAAAAATGAAGAGTATGTATAATAGGAATATTGAAGGAATGATTTTTATAAGCTCGGATGAGTTTAGGCATCATAGGAATATAAAACAAGTAGTGGAGTTAAGATGAAAGATATTGGTATGTTGATCAATGGTTAAAATTCGTAACTTAGGTTCATGCCTACAAGGACACTTAGTATTTAGGTCTAAATTGGATGTTTTATAAGCTAAATGAAGTTCTTAGGTAATATATATATTGGAGCTTCACTTTTTAATACATTAGACAAGATTTTCCTTAAGAAAAATGCAAGAAAATGAAATTTGGAAAATTCGGATTTTTACAAATAGCTTATTTAAAAACATGTTTACCAAATGAAAAAGGTGAATTTTTATGCATGAATGGAGGCCATGACTATTATAGACTTTGAGAACTTATTTTTAGATAGAAAACAATTGGACTACAAGACTAAAAGCCAAAGAAACCCTAAGGAGTATAATGTGGAAAAATAGTCTACTAGAAATAACCTTTGAAAGATTTTCTAACACTTAGGAGTTCATAAGTGTTTATTACCACAAAAATTATCATGACCATGCACATATTGAGTTCATTACATGGCATACACATTAGTAGTTCATTCCTATATCATTCATGCATGAATCACCAACTAGGAACATTTCTTATCAAAAGCAAAACACGTTTTTGAAATTGGATCAATTGCGGAACAGAACTGATCCCACTGTTCCGTGACCTTAATATTTTCAAAACTTGAATTTAATACTAGAAATAGATATATCTTTCGAAGTAGATAGAGATCGATATAAAATTTGCGAAATTCCGAGTTAAAATGACCAAGTTATGGCCGTTTTAAGTCGGAACTTCCGCAAATAGCGAGAAATCCGAATTCAACTAGTCTAGATGTATAGTTTGATTTAGTTACATGATGAGAATCTCATTAGGATTATTCTTGCTTGGTAGGTGATCCCGAGCAGGACGACACTCTACCTCCCAACTACTATTATTAGGAAGTTGACGTCCAATGGCCGAGTGAGTTTACTTCTACTCTCAATTAATGAATGTGATTGTAATGTAGTGGCACTAGTGGTGTAGGCAAAGATAAAGAAATTGTATATGCATGATGGGGTATATGGGAATTCTTTACGTTGTTTACTGTTGATATGTGAAATGGAGCTTAAGGAATATCGAAACCGGGTGTTAAGATATTGACTGTTTTACTAGTATCTTATGATGAATGTCTGTGAATACTTGTTGGTCACTTAAAAGAATTGAATTAATGAATATTCGACTCCAACTTTAAATTGAATTCATTCATGTCATGATGGGGTTGGAGCATTCACATTTGTTGGTTAATCGTGATCCATAAAACGAAATTGTTGGTTAATCGTGATCCATAAAACGAAGTTTGTTAGTTGACCGTGCGCTTAAACGGCGTCGTACCGCATGATTCGTTAATCTACTAACCCAGGATGGAGGGCATAAGTCCATCCACATATGATTTCCTGACGGTCATATGTTTGTTGTTCACATTTGTTTGATGCATACACTTGCCTGAATAACTACTTGTTTGAATGAAATGTGTTTAATTGCGTTATGGAAGTATTACTCACTAAGCTAGTTAGCTTACGCCCCCATAGTTTCTATCTTTTGCAGCATGATTTTATATGGCTTAGGCCGAGACAAGCCACCGTGCAGGTACCGGAGATAGGAGTTTCCCGTAGAAGTTTAATCCATTCCTTTTTGTATAGACTTCCATTGGAAACTAAAGACTTTGGATGACTGTAATAGACTGTTATTCTTTTGCGGGGGAATTCCCCTTAGATCTTGTAAACTTTAAAGTATGCGTTTTGATTTATCATCTATGGCTAATGAATGCCTTGTTAGACTGTTTAACTCCATTTGTTGAAGTATTCTATTGTCGTAAAGGAACGCTTTATATCTACTTAAGACTCCCGAAGGCCCCGGGTAGGGAACTCGAGAGTCTTACTTAGTATGTGGCGGGCTGTTACGTTTAGGATACCCTACGGGGCGTGACAAAAAGTGTTTTAAAAGTTGTGGCTGTAATTGGCCTGAATACCTAACCCCGAATAAAGGGCGTAATTCATTCAACATATGATTCCCAGAAAGTCATATGTCTTGTATGCTCACGTGGTTGTTGCATTTCATTTGCTTGACTAATAAACTCGATTAATAATTTATTTTGGGTATGAATTTTTGGGATTTACTCACTAAGCCCATAAGCTTACACCCCTATAGGTATTTGTATTCTCAAGAACACCTATTTTTGTACCCGAAGCCTTCTCGTATCCGTGTAAGTTTTATATATTGAAGTTTTTGGGGAGAATCTGCTTGAGAACTTAGATTAGAATTCCTTTGAAATCTTTAATGTATATTTTGGATGTGTAAAGACTATCTCGATCTTTAGGATTAGCCGGGGTATGCCCCTAAGAAATCATTAATAGACCTTTGGTTATTAATGATATAATATATTTTATTTCTGGATTCTTGTATGTTCATTATTACTTGCTTGAACTATGCTTCCCAAAAGCGTCTCCTCTTACCGTGCTAGACGCCTTACATGTAATACTAAGGCTTTCGCATGACTAAGGTAGTCATTCTTAAGCCTTGATATTATATGTGGCAGACTGCCACGTTTAAGATATCCTTCGGGGCGTGACAATTTAATTTGGTATCAGAGCAACAAGTTTATAGGAATAAAGGTAATAGAAATGAATCTAGAATAGAAAAAGATAGATATGTTTATTAAGAAAGGAGTTAGATAAGTTAGATAAGTCTAGAAATTCTCAAAAAGGAAAATTAAGGACCTCCTTTGTCTTCTCTAGCTTACCCTTGAATAAGTTAGAGTTAAGGCCCTATGTTTGAACTTAAGAAATGATGAAACCCTTGTGGACTACCGGTTAAAAGTAACAAGCCTATGAAAGGAGTTTGCCCTATTGGACTGACTTAGAAGTTTCTTACGATATGGAACGGTTCACGTGCCATTACAACCACACCCCTATTGTAAGCCCCTAGATTTTTCGATAATATTAGCAAGCCCTAAGAACCGGAAGTTGAAACGAAACCCTAAAATTAACCTAGTTCTATGTTTAGTCTAGTGAATCTAGATCCGGCAATCCCGTATTCTTAAACCTTAGAAAACGAAATTGAAATAATTGTGGAAAACGGTTCGTAATAACATAGGGAAGCCTAAAAATATCATATTCGAATTTTTCTAGTGCCTTTCGGATCCAATCGGGATCAGTTTTCGAAAACCGTGTGCCGGAGCACCGGATAGCAAAAATATTCCGACAACGCCAAGACTAGTAAAATATAAGGTTTTCAAAAATATCAGTTTTAGAATTTTTCGGTATCTAAAAATAACAGATATAGCCTTTTACGCGTATTTTCTTTACTACCGTATTTTAATTGTCGATTCTACTATTCATAGTACTTTCTACTATTCATTACTATTCACCTATCTCTACTTTTTCTTACACACTACCATACCTATACCTTACAATTTACCTTCCCCATACAACTTTAATCACATCACACTTACACATTACTTCTGTTAATACAAACAAACAAAATAATTAATTTCCCCCCCCCCCCCCCCCCCCCCCCCCCCCCCCCCCCCCCCCCCCTCAAGGACACAAAACCGGCGCCCCTATGCCCCCTCTTCCATCTATTTTATTTTCAATTTCAATTAATTTAATCACACAAATTTCTACTCCAAAAATCTATAAATACCCCCTTCCTCTTCCATTCTTTCACACAACAAAAATTCATACTAAAACTCTCCCAAAATCACTCCACAAAATTCCTCTCCCAACATCTCTCTCAAGTTCTCTCTTTTCCTTAGAAAATCCATTCCCACATAATACTACAACCCATTCTTTTCTTCTTCAACCAACACATAAACTTTAGGTAAACTTCTCTTATACATACTCATCATGTTCATATAACTTAACATGAGTTTAGTGTTTCTTAGGCTCATTGAGTTAAAGAAGCAATAATTTATTCATGTTTTGTTTTTGTTCATGTTCTTATTTTCTTTATGTTACTATTATGTTGATATTGTTATTATTTGTATTATCCATATATAATATATGTTATTTAGAGCATATAAGCTCACTTGTTATTTATTTATTTTCAAGTCTTGCAATTTATTTAAATTCAAGTTGTTCTTAAGACTAGTCTCTCTAGTCTTAGACTTGTCCATATCAAGTCAAAACAATTTTATTTCCTTGCTTTTCTTTTCTTTTCTTTTAAGGACTAGTCTATTCTTAGTCCCGGATTCCTTGATGAAGCTAAGGTTCCCAATACTTGACTTTACTTGTATGCTCTTATTTATTTTAATTATGTTGTTTTTATATTTTTTCATGGTTACATATTCTCAGTCATGCATGAATATGTTGCTATTGCTCAATCATAATGGAAATGAGCTTTCTTAAAATAAGAATAAGAACTCTTTTAAAAATAAATTTTGTCACATAAGAAGTTATTTTCCTTAAAGGCTTGAAATTTATATTCTTCTAAAGTTAGATAAGCTAGCTCAAGTTTTAGTATAATATGTGGTTTTCACCAAGAAATACATAAAGTAAAGTTATTATAAAATCTCTTTTCAAAGAAATAGAAAGTTTCTTTAGACCTAAACAAAGGATTTCTTAAATTCAATTGTCAAAGTTTTCCAACACTAAAGTCTAAGATAAGTTTTTTCCAAAATTTACTTATATGATGATTTCTTTCAAAGTGGATATAACTATAAAATAGTTAGAAAAACTATATGTTTCCAAACCACTAGAAATAAATTTATGAAAATCTTGAAAGATTAAAATTACTTTTGAAGATTAATAACTAAGAAATGGAGTTAAAAGGAAAAATACTCCTTTATAATAATTTAGGAAATTTTCAAAGTAAAACTAACTCCTTTTCAAGTCTTAAGCTTATCTCACTTTCAAGACATGTGTCTTACAAAACCATTGAGACAACACCAAATTCATGCATATAGTATGAGATTATACTATATATATACATAAATTCAAGAGATTTTTCAACCATACAATATATCTATATTTTTGCACAAAAGCCCTTGAGTGAAGTAATGTTTGAAAACTCTAGTTTTGAAGTTTAGAAAATTCGTATCAAATCTGTACGCTACTATTCCGAGACCCAAATAACTTCTTTTGATGAAAATAACCTTAGAAATAGATAGATCTTTTCGAGTAGGTAGAAATCGGTATATAATATGCGGAATTCCGAGTTAAAATGAGCAAGTTATGGCCATTTTAAGTTGGAATTTCCATTTCATACGATTTTACGAATTCTTAAGATAGAAGTATAGAACTTGAATAGATTTTGGATGAAATACTCATGTTGGGTATTTCTTTTGTTTAGGTGTCGAGGATCACGATCTTGTCTTTCCCGAGGATTACTTCCACTCCTAGAGCGCTATGGACGAGTGAGTTTCCTTTACGCTTATGTATTCGCGCATGTGCTTGTAGAATAGAGCACTAGATGTTAGGAAAAGATAAAATGGATATGCATGTGGGATATTATGGGAATTATGTATGTGATTTGTTGTGTGCGATCAATGAACGATAAATATATCGGAACCCGATTTGTGAATGATATAAATGTTTCCATGAATGTATTGTTATGTGTGTAAGTATTGTTTGATCGCTTTAAAAGATTTAATGCCATATTGAAATTCCCATATAATAAATTGCTCATGCATATCACTTAGAATATCATTTCGAAGTTTTGCTACTACTCCTCAGCGTGGGACCGGAAAGGTAAGCTGCCTAGCTACATCTTGAGGGTTAGGACTACGGAGAATACGGCCTCAAGGTGTAGCCAAGCCGGATCGATCGCTTTGGGCATGGAAGGCCCGGGGACTAGTAGTACGGTTCGTTGGAACCCCAAGACGCGCAAACTAAAAGGAGGTTGTTCGGGACCCAGTTCAAAGCATTCCCTAACCACCGATGGAGGGGTAAATCCATTAAACATACGAAACCGGATAGTCGTATGTAATGTTTGATCATATGGGTGTTGCATTCATATGCTTGATTAATAAACTTGTTTGATTGTTGTTATGAGTGCTATTGCGTAAGGAATATCTCACTAAGCTAGTCATGCTTATACTCCTATAGATTTTTGATATTGCAGGATTATCTTTTGCACCCGAGACCACCTTGATTTTCCAGGTAGAATCCTTATTTTTTTGAGAAGCTTTTGGAGGCAATCTATTTTGAAGTTGTAGAGCAAATTTCTTCTAAAATCTTCTAGCTTTAGTTATGTATATTTAGAACCATGTTATTAAAAATTATCGGGGGAATGCCCCTTAGAAGCTAAGACTTTTATTTCAATGAATATATATGATAAGTGTTATTTTGCATGTTCCGCTGCCAATATCTTAAAATGCATTACTCCACGGTCTCCCTTTGTTGTGAATGTACGCCTTGTACCGATATGGAAGCTTTCGAGTGACTGAGGTAGTCATTCTTAGGTTTTAATATTATGTACGGCGGGCTGTCACGTTTAGGGTACCCGCTGGGGCGTGACACCTATGCTCCAAAAAGCTACGTTCATTTTCCCAAATGATAGATGTCCAATTTTCCTAATTTTTGAATTTGGAATTCCGTAGGCCGATTATATATCTATGCCCACGATGAGCCAGCAGATCACAGACGGGATGAGGATATTTCCAACCAACATAAAGCCAGTCACGATCTCGGATGGCCTGATGAGAACATCTCGAATCGAAGACGATCTCACACAAGAAACCTGGCTGAGGAAGAATTGAGGGAAGTATCCGATGAAGACCATGCATCACAGACGGAGTTTGATCAACGGGAGCCAAACACGTCTACGAATCAACCCTCCCGCAAAGGAAAAAGGATGATGGTCCGAAGCTACTTGAAGCTGTTCGTAACTAAGAGGCTAAAGACGACTTCTAGTCCCAACCACAATAATGCAACTCCCTCACCATGAAGAAAGATCAAAGAAGAAGGAAGGATCCACATGAGCAATCCCATGTGTCCAACAAGAATTTTGTAACCAGATCGACTTAGGATATAGGATCGATCAGTAGTTTAATTTATTTTTTGAAAAAGTGTTCAATATTTGAATTTCTTTTGCAAGCCTTGATTTCTTTATAAGATTTCATTCCCTTCTATGCTTTTTAATTAAATATTTTGGTTTAAACAAATTTCATCTCTTGATTTAGTTGCTTAAACTTCTTTTTATGATATTTCTCTTTACATGTTTATTTAAAAGCTTCCGCAATTTCCGTAACTTAGTATGTAAAAGACTTAATAATCTAGTATTTACGTAAACATTAAAACAGCCGACCTAGAAGGGGACGACCAAGGATGAGGCAGGCATCGAAAACCCTGAAGAAGTTAACCAACCAGAAGTACCCCCTGTGGCTCCTGCCCCAACCCAAGGCGATCTCCAAGCCACTCTGGGTCAATTAACACAGCTTCTTAATGTGTTAGTTCAACAACAACAGAGGAATATACCCCCACGGCACCAGCTCAAGCACCACCCCAGCAAGGCACCTCAAGCATCTGTACATGGACCAGCAGCACCTGATGCTCAATCACATACAGCACCCTTGCCGCCTCCGCCACCACCTCGACCATACAGAACTTCACTCCCAGATTTTATCAAAAGTAACCGTTACTTTGACGGAGCTTTTGGGAAACCAGATGAAGCTGAAGATTGGCTCGCGCAGATAGAACGATCTTTTGCCGCCTATGAAGTTCCTCATCATCTTCGAATAAGCTATGGTACCTATATGTTGAGGTTTAATGCCCGCGTCTGGTGGGAGTCCAAGAGTAGGGAATTGCCGCCACCTATCACCTGGGATATGTTTCGGAATGAGTTTCTGGAAAATTATTTCCCTGGAAGTTTAAGAGTAAGGTATAGTGCGGATTTCTTGCACATATCCCAGAAAGGAATCCATAGAACAATATGAGACGGAATTCAGCCGACTCCTGCAGTATGCTCCGGATTCTTATAAGTATAGTGAGGAGCTGAAACGACAAGTGTTCCTGAATGGGTTAGATGAGGACTTAAGGATGCGGTTAGAAGAGTTTGACATCCACCTTCAGAGAATTGGTTGAAAGAGCAAGAATTGTTGAAGGGGCCAAGAAAAGGAAAGCTGGGACTTCTGAGAAGAAAGTGCATGTGTTTGGAAGGAAATTTCAACCAGGAACAAGCTCCAATTTCCCTTCTAAGAGGTTTAAACCAATTAGCACTTTAAGGGAAATTTCAGTGGACAAAAGGATAATTCCAAGGCAGCAGTAAGTTGTTGGAAATGCAAAGGGCGCACTATCCGAAGAGATGCCCCCTTCTCCAGAACAAGTGTTATTTCTGTGGTGACCCGAGCCATAAGATTCCGGATTGCCCAAAGAAAGCTTCTACGACTTGTTTCGTATGCAAGCAAATGGGACATTTTGCCAACGAGTGTCCCCAAAGAAATCTCACAACAAATCGACCTGTTGGATCTTCAGGAGGACTTGCCCCGACAAGGAGTGGGAATGGAAGCGGAAGTCGCTCGGCATCATCTATGCATGGGCTGAGAATTTACAACCTTGAAGGGCAATGGGTTGTGAGGAGGATGCCGAAGAAGGAGTAGAGTTGGCTGCCCTGGACCATGGAGAGGAGTATGACTATAGCTTGGTTACAGGTTAGCCTCAACCTTTAAAATATTGTTGTTTTGATATCTGTTGAGTATAAAGTTATGATGTATGTTGGAAATAATAGATGTCTAGGGAACCTTATAAGGACAATAAGAATAGTAACACGCGTCTTGAACGCAGGAACCATACAAATAGGGGACCTAACCGCTTATACCCTCTTCGATACCGGTGCAACATTCCTTTATTGCCGCTAGTATAGCCTTGAAGACCGGTTTACCTATCACCACAACCCAACAAGTTTTCGTATAAAAACCCCCACCGGTAGTGTGGTGACTACCAAAGAAGTAATAAGGAATTGCCCCATGAAGATACAAGGCCATGAAGCAACTACCGATCTTATAGTAATAGAAATCAGCAAGTACGAAGTGATTCTCGGAATGAGTTGGTTGTCCATGGTGGAAGCAAAGGTAGATTGTAGAAATAAAAAGGTGGAATTCATGGGACAAGACGGGAAGAAAGCTACGTTTTTGGGAGAATCCGCAACTTCTAAAAGTTTGGAGTTAAGTTCGTTCGAGTAATTGAAGAGTTGAGGAAGGAGTTGAAAGTTATGTGGGAAGTACGGAGGAGGATAAGGAAAGACCCAACATTGACGACATCCCCATCGTTAATGAATTCTCTGATGTTTTTCCAGAAGAATTGCCTGGGTTACCCCCAAAACGAGAAATCGATTTTGAGATCGATTTGATGCCAAAAACAGAACCATATCCAAGGCACCATACCGAATGGCACCGTTGAGCTCAAGGAACTTAAGAAGCAATTACAAGAATTGCTTGACCAAGGATTTGTTAGACCAAGTGTCTCGCTTGGGGAGCTCCGGTATTATTCGTAAAGAAGAAGATGGATCGATGAGGTTGTGTATTGATTATCGAGAACTCAATAAGGTCACTATAAAGAATAAGTATCCATTGCCAAGGATTGACGATCTCTTTGACCAACTACAAGGAGCAAGTGTATTCTCACGCATTGATTTGAGATCTGGATACCACCAGCTGAGGATAAAACCAGAGGATGTGTCAAAGACCGCTTTTAGAACTCGGTATGGACACTATGAGTTCATGGTTATGCCATTTGGATTGACTAATGCACCAGCTGCTTTCATGGACTTGATGAATCGGGTGTATAAGCCGCTCTTGGATAAATGCGTGATTGTCTTCATTGATGATATTTTGGTCTATTCTAAAACACGGGAGCAACACAAAGAACATCTAGAATGGCATTACAAACCTTAAGGGAGCACAAGTTATATGCCAAATTATCCAAGTGTGACTTTTGGTTGGACCAAATATCTTTTCTAGGACATGTTATCTCAGGGAAAGGAATATCAGTAGATCCTGAAAAGATTAAGGCCGTAATGGAATGGAAACAACCAAGGACGGTGACTGAGATTAGAAGTTTTCTTGGATTAGCTGGCTATTACAGGAAGTTTGTGCAAGATTTCTCAAAAATAGCTAAGCCACTAACTCAGTTGACCCAGAAGAATGAAAGATTCATTTGGAATGAGAAGAGGGAACAAAGTTTCCAAGAGTTAAAGCAACGGTTGGTATCTGCTCCAATTTTAACCTTACCTGATCCGAAAAGCCATATACCGTCCATAGTGATGCGTCAAGAAATGGCTTAGGATGCGTGCTTATGCAAGAAGGGAAGTAATTGCTTATGCTTCACGGCAGTTGAGGCCGCATGAACAAAATTACCCGACGCATGATCTTGAGTTAGCCGCAGTTGTCTTCTCTCAAGCTTTGGAGGCACTACCTATATGGACAGAGATGCGAGATTTATACGGACCATAAGAGCCTCAAGTATTTATTTACACAAAAGGAATTGAATATGAGGCAAAGGAGATGGTTGGAGTTGATCAAAGACTATGATCTTGGAATAAATTATTGCCCTGGAAGAGTGAATGCGGTAGCAGACGCTTTGAGTCGAAGAACCAGAGAAGTTGCAGCCATGCTCACAACTCAAAAAGAACTTATAAAGGAATTCGAGAGATTGAGCATCGAATTTGTGGGCAAAGTGCGGAAATAGAAATTTCCCATTTGGTAATGGAGCCAACTCTGATAGAAAGAATCAAAGAATCTCAGCAGATATGATGAAGTCATACAAAAGTTGAAAAGTGAGATACAAGGAGGAAGTATGATTTTGAGATAGATGAGGAGGATGTAGTAAGAATGAAAGGGAAGATTATGTGTACCAATGATGAGGAGATGAAAAAGGAAATAATGATGAGGCACATAACTCGGATATACCATGCACCCCGGTGGTACCAAGATGTACCAAGACCTTAAAGTCGCTTTTGGTGGAATGGTATGAAAAAGGACGTAGCTGAATTCGTAATGAAGTGTCCCATATGTCAACAAGTAAAGATTGAACACCAAAGGCCAGGAGGACTTTTGAAACCATTGACCATACCAGAATGGAAATGGGACCAAATTACATGGATTTCGTATGTGGATTGCCCCGAACATCAGCCGGATATGATGCTATATGGGTAATTGTGGATCGACTTACCAAGTCAGCACACTTCATCCCCATCAACATGACCTACTCGATGGAAAAGTTGGCCCGGCTATATGTAAGGAGATTGTGAGACTGCATGGAGTTCCAGCAGGATTGTATCGGATCGAGATCCCGATTCGTGTCAAAATTCTGGATGAGTCTTCAGAAGTGTATGGGAACTAAGTTACATTTCAGTACAGCTTATCATCCACAAACTGATGGACAATCAGAGCGAACTATCCAGACCTTGGAAGACATGTTAGAGCTTGTGTTATGGAATTCAAAGGAAGCTGGGAAGCACACTACCTTTGGTAGAGTTTGCTTACAACAACAGCTATCATTCAACAATTAAGATGCCACCGTACGAAGCTTTGTATGGAAGAAGGTGTAGATCGCCTCTATTTTGGGATGATGTGGAAAAGTTAACAATTGGACCAGATCTCATCCAAGACGCCTCAGATAAAGTCAGGATTATTCAGCAAAGGATGAAAGAGGCCCAAGATAGACAGAAAAGTTGGGCAGATAAAAAACGGAATCCTTGAGTTTAACGTTGGTGATCATGTGTACTAAAGTGAATCCGATAAAGAGTATTCATCGTGTACGGGCTCGAGGAAAGCTAAGCCCAAGGTATATCGGACCTTTCGAAATCCTCGAACGAGTAGGAGATTTGGCTTATCGCTTGGCATTACCACCAAACCTGTCGGGAGTACATAATGTCTTCCATGTCTCAGTACTAAGAAAGCATATCCCCGACCCTGATCGGATTGTGGAACTTGAACCAGTCAGGCTGAAAGAGAACTTGACTTATGAGGAGCACCCAGTTCAAATTCTGGATCAAAAGGTTCAAAAGCTGAGAAACAAGGAAATCCGATATGTCAAGGTGTTATGGAGGAATCATTCGCAAGAAGAGGCTACTTGGGAAGCCGAGGATGAGATCCGAAAGAAATATCCAAATCTCTTTGAAGATTCAGGTACGAATTTCAAGTTACGAATTTCAAGTTTTGAGGACAAAACTTTCTTTAAGGGGGGTAGGTTGTAAATCCCCGAAATTTTTGGATTCGAATTATAGTTTAAAACCTAATCGGAAGTCAACCGGATTTCCAGAGTCAACCAAACCCTAGTTTACCGTAACCGCTTAAGTCCGGCATTGCCGTTTTCTCAAGCCCTAGAAAACGAAGTTGGGAAAATTAGTTTATAATGTTCGTAATAGCTATAGGTTTTATAAAAATATCAGTTTTTCAAAATTCGAGTGTCCTTTGAACCCGATCGGACACAGTTCTTGAAAAACGTGTCCGGAGCTCGGAATAGGAAAAATATTCCGAATATACCGTTAGACTCGTAAAAATATAGATTTCAAAAATATCAATTTCGTAATTTTTCGGTAGCTAAAATATCAGATATCGCTTTTATACGCGTATTTTCTTACTACGGTATTTATTTAATTGTCATGTCTACTTTTACATTACACTATTTTCTACTATTCTAACTATCTCTATCTCTACTTTTTCTTACAACCTACTCTTACAACCCATACACCTATTTCTTACACATTTTCATTTCCAATACAATTTCACATCTTTCATTTCTTACTTTTAATTAACAAAATAACAAAAAATAATTTTCTCTCTCCCCAAAATAGCGCCGGCCCCTCTTTCTCAATTGTTTTATTTTCATTATTTAATTAACACAAATTATCTCCCACATTTTCCTATAAATACCCCCTCATACCTTCACTTCTTTCACACTTCTTCTCTAAAGTTACTCTACTCAAATCTCTCAAAATTCTCTCCAAGAAGTTCTTACAAGAAGTCTCTTCTTCTTCTCTTTAGGTAAATGCCTTCAAGAAATTCCATGTTCATCTACTTAGTATGAACTTAGTGTGTGTTTTCTAAAACCATGAAGGTTAAGAAAGCAACAATAGGTTCATACTTTGTTTTGTTCATAATCTCAACTCCTTTATGTTCTTTTATGTTCATTACTATCTAATATATCTATATAGCTATATAATATTTAGAGCATATAAGCTCATTGTCTTGCAATTTATTTACTTTCATGCAATTTATTTTCCTGCAATTTATTTAATTTCAAGTTGTTTTAAGACTAGTCTTAGACTTGTCCTCATCAAGTCAAAACAATTTTCTTTTCTTTTGGGACTAGTCTTTCTTAGTCCCGAGATACCTTGATGAAGCTAAGGTCCCAATACTTGA